>CAUYSK010075848.1:0-21710 GCA_963575035.1 Avahi laniger
CATCTACCCAAAAGAGCAAAAGTCGCTCTATGAAAAAGACACCTGCACTCGAATGTTCATAGCAGCGCAATTCACAATTGCAAAGATGTGGAAACAACCCAAGTGTCCATCAATACATGAGTGGATTAATAAACTGTGGTACTATTCAGCTTTAAGAAACAATGGTGACAGAGCACCTCTTATATACTCCTGGAAAGGGCTGGAACACATTTTACTAAGAGAGGTATCCCAAGAATGGAAAAATAAGCACCACATGTACTCACCATCAAATTGGTATTAATGGATCAACACATAAGTGCATATATAAGAATAACATCTATTAGATATTGGGCAGGGAGGAGGGGGGAGGAGGGAGGAGGGGACGAGTATATGTGTACACAGAGAGTGCAATGCACACCACGCAATGGGATGGACATATTTGAAACTTGGACTGAGGGGGGTGGCAAGGGCAACACACGTAACCTAAACATCTGTACCCCATATTATGCTGAAATAAAAAAATAAAAAAAAGGATGGCTGTAGGAAAACCGGAAGGCCATCCGCCTTTGAAGCCCTGGCCTGTCCCCACTTGCTTAAAGGTGAGAAACTGCATGCCCTCCCCAGAGCATAACAAAGCAGACAGGTCCCTCAGCTTCCGGGGACAGGGCGCTGGCCAGGCGCATCTGCGGGAAGTGCCCGGATCCCCCATTAGACAGGTAGGGATGCACCTTTTGCTGTGAGAAATAGACATAAGCACCAACATGTCCTCCTCCCGCGAAACCTGGCCCAGGTATCTAAAGACTCAGCAGATGACGGCGGCTCGGGAATTCCCGGGCCCTAGCCAATCTGTCTCACCAGTCCCCCAGTCACTGACCCCTGCACGCCCCTGCAAACGCCCTGGCACACCCATGGCCATGCATCCCTCGCCTGGGTTTCCAGCCTAGTTCATCCCTCTTCCTCCAGCCAAGTCAGCAGCCCGCTGAGCACCTCCAGGGCCGGTCCTGGTGCACACAGGAGGGGCACTCTTTCCCCAGCACCTCTCCTGGCTGGGTCGCTAGGAGGAGCTGGGGGATTCACCGGCTCCCTTCGTCCCCCATCCCGCGCCGGCCCAGAGCACAGCTCCCACCTGTGCCACGGCTAGTCGAAGAGCCGCGCCGGGGCTCCCTTGTCCCCTCTCCCCTCCTTCATTCATTCTCTCCTCTTTTCTCCAGTTTCCCTCCCGCCCTTACCTCCTCGGGTCTAGCGTCTCATCGCATCTCTCCTTCTCTCTCTCCAACCTGGGCTTCTCCCCTCTTCCTTCCCTCGACCGACCCCACTCTTCTCTCCCGCTCAGCATTTCTGCAGCCCCTCTGTTCGCCCCAGCGCGCAGCAGGCTCCGCGATCGGACCTCGAGGGGAGCCTCCCTCGGAACAGCTGGCTGAGTCTTCGCACTCGCCCACCGCCCAGAGACATGACCCCCAAACCCAACACTGCTCTCGCCTTCCTCCCCCCTGAAAGAGACTCCTTGGGGACTCCCCAGGCCGGAGTTCCCCCGCCCCCACTCGGGACACCACGCTGGCCTTCGGGGCGGCCCAGCTGTCAGATACGACGAGTCTATTTTAAGCCCTGCACCCAGTGTCCCCTCCCTGAGGACGCGGGCACAGTTCCAGAGACTCCGGTAACACCTTGCCAGCACTATCCAGAGCGGTCGCGGAGCCAGGTCCCCCTGCAGAGTCGGGTCCCCTCGGCTAGACAGGCGGCGCGGCCGCGGCGGTCCCAACACGACCAACTCAAAATCCAAGCGCCAAAAGAATCCTGGGGCTGGGGACGGAGGTACTCCACGCGCCAGCCTCCCTGGGAGTAGGCTACCTTGGCACAACCACCTCTCCTTGAAAAGGAGTCACACACGAGCCCGCTCTGCCAGTCTCTTTTCCCTCCGTGTGCCCTGTTTTACTTTATTTCTAGTCAATCTGGTCTTTAGCTTGAAATAACCTACCCAAAGCGTGATTCTTTGTAAAATAATAATAATAACTATAAGCAAATTATAAAGAGCCGCAGCACCTAACCTAAGCCCCAGATGGTTACGAGACCGAGCTGCACACGTGTGCGTGTCCCCCATGCAAACACACAAACACCCATCCAAACTAGGATCCAACCGCAAGTTTGCACATTGACAAGTCTCTAAGTCTAGCAAAAATACGAAAAATTTCACTTACCCGCCTCTTTTTCTACCCTCTCCGGATTGGGATACAGGAGAAGTATCGGAAAAGGGTGAATGGGGTGACCCTTCTTTCTTTTCTTTTTGCCTTTCTAAAGAGTGGAAATTTCCATCATGTGATAGGGGCAGCATCCCCAGTGTCGCGTTTCCTGCGGACCCTCCCTTCCAGCCCAGCCACCAATCGTCAGGCAGCAACCTGAGATGTAGAGGGAAAGCATCCTCCCAGGTGGGGCGAGATGTCCAGCTGTCCCCCAAGAGAGAAGCCTGGGAGCTGAGAGTCCCAACTCCCGCTTCCCTGGGTCCGGGATAACAGAGAAGATCTTGGTGTGAGTTTATTTTCTAACCATTAAATTTCTTCATTACTCAAGGTCGTATTTATTGGATCTGTCCTATAAGCAGGAATACATACATGTTGATCTTCATTTGGAAGTCTGCAAAAGAGTGTTCAGGGTAGGTGACTCATTAAACTTCCTCCAGGTTTGGGGATGGCAAACCTGAACGTTACATAAAAAAACATTCCAGGGAAGGGGTACAAATGAAAAACCTGTCATTCACAGTAAAAGTCACTTTATGCAAAAGCAAAGCAGGGGATAACTTGCTAACGTTTTAACTCTGGGTCTTTGGTGGTAAATTTTTTTCTGGGATACCAGTTTTAGCATAATCCCCAGTATCTATCAAAAGGGAATTAGGTTACAATAAATGGCACTATAACTTCAGTTCTGTTTGTTAAAAGTACTACCTTATCATCTTGAAAAAACTGTTTATATTTAAACTATTTTCTGACGTGAAAGTCTTATTTCAAAGAAGGCCCATGTAAAAAATATATTCATATGGCCCGCGCCTGTAATCCTAGCACTCCGGGAGGCCGAGGCGGGCGGATTGTTTGAGCTCAGGAGTTCAAGAGCCTGAGCAAGAGCGAGACTTCGTCTCTACTAAAAAAATAGAAAGAAATTATCTGGATAGCTAAAAATATATAGAAAAAATTAGCTGGGCATGGTGGCACATGCCTATAGTCCCAGCTACCCGGGAGGCTGAGGCAGACGGATCGCTTGAGCCCAGGAGTCTGAGGTTGCTGTGAGCTAGGCTAATGCCACGGCACTCACTCTAGCCAGGACAACAGCGTGAGACTGTTTCTCAAAAAAAAAAAAAAAAAAAAAAAAATATATATATATACACACAATTCCCTGTTTATTTAGTAGTCAGTTGTCATTCTTCAGGGAAAAATGATTCTCCTGTGGAGATCTGACTCCACAGTTTAGCAAAATCACCAGGTGACATATATTAGTTTCTGAATTCTCATACATCCAATTTTACTTTATTCAGAATGGCAAGTTTCACTATTTGTCCATACCGTGAACACCTGAAACCTTCTCATTTTATAGTTCCCAATAACTGCAACACCAGCAGCAGCTTAGCACTTTAAAAAAACAGGATAACAACAGCAGAAACCCACCTAGATAATAATCAGGTATAATAATTATAATGTATAATAATCACGAATATTAAAAACACTGCCTGAATGCACACACACACACATATACATATCAAACTGTACCAAAACCATCTGACAATGTAAATTCAATAGAAGGATGATAGAATACATATCTTCACTGGAGCTACCATTTTGGAACACAAAAAACTGTACATAAGAAATATTTGTTTTATGAAAACTTTTTATCTCCCCCATCCCCAACCAAAATGTGGGATACCTTTTTAGTTTGTCACAAAAAGAAGTTTACATTCTGTGGAATTAGACTGTATCAGAATAATTTTGAAGTCCCTGTAAGCTTGTTGAAACTAGATTCTCTTCACACTATCACACTTCTCTATCGATTCTTTTTTGTTTGTTTGTTTTTGAGACAAAGTCTCTGTTGCCCGGGCTAGAGTGCCATGGCATCAGCCTAGCTCACAGCAACCTCAAACTCCCAGGCTCAAGCAGTCCTTCTGCCTCAGCTCTCAGGTAGCTGGAACTACATTGGTCTCCAACTCCTGAGCTCGAAGGATCTGTCTGCCTCGGCCTCCCAGAGTGCTAGGATTACAGGTGTGAGTCACCATGCCCGGCCTTGATTCTTATTTAATAAACATAAGCATCTTTTCTAAAGCTAATAAAATGTCAAAACTGATAGGATTGGGAGAGGATTAGTGAAAGATCAAGGTAGATATATGTTTCTCTTTGCCTAACCTGAGATTTAGTAAAAGCAGAACCCAAGCATATAAAACAAAAAGCCATTCCAGAGAAAACACAAATGAAGATGAGATCAAAGCAATGCTAAGACAGAGACTGGTTTGCTGTGTAACTGCTCAACTTTTAAATGAATTGTTTATTTAATTAGCTTTTGGCATCTATATCTTAGTAATACAGAAAAGATCAAAAGCAGTGGTTCATAGCCTAATTTAATAGAGAGCTATAGGTTATTCATGTATATGTGATAGTAATATTACTTAGGTTGTGGGTTAAGGCAAAATGAGTCTTTTATTCATTTGCTGAGCAAAGTTCAAATTTGTCATCTTTTGTGGCTGTGGTACATCAGCAGAGATTTAGAAGATCTCAAAGCAATGTCTGGGTAGTATGAGACAACTGACAACCCTTTATCTTCTGTGCTACAAAAAACTTGAGCTATTAATGGCCATGTTGAAACTACCCAACAATCCTCAAGGATTTCTTTTAAACTAGTGTTAGAAAGGATGGGAAACAGTTCTAACCAATAGCATAAATATTCCTGCAGGGCCACACTGTAAAACACATTTTGATTTCTCATCAGATCATTTGCTGGCTCTGGAGCAGAACTGGATTGTGAATCTGAGAATCACTACCTACCAGCTGTGGAACTTTGACCAAGTCAGTTAAGCTCTTAGTGACTCAGTTTCTCTATCTGAAAAATGTGAAATGTTTCTTGATACATTGTTTTTCTTGCATAAGTCATTTTCAGACAGTACTACAAATTCACCTAGCAATGGAGGAAAACAAAAGCTTACAGAGCAGTTAGAATTTACTCACCATTTTGATAAAGCTGAATTGATTAGAGCTCTCTACTCTAAGATTATATTAAGAGCTTGACGCAGTGGCATGCACCTGTAGTCCTAGCTACTCAGGAGGCTGAGGTGGGAGGATCGCTTGAGGCCAGGAGTTCAAGGCTGCAATGTGCTATGATTACACGGTGAATAGCCACTGTACTCCAGCCTGGGTAACACAAAGAGGGGCCATCTCTAAAAAAAATAAAATAAAAAATAAAATTATATTAACACACCGGTCCTAGGACTGGTTATTGATTTTGTTGTTTCTGCTTTTGTTTTAAGAAAAATCAATATTAAAAAATTCCTAAAATGTACTCTTTAGAACTAAAGCTAATACTTGAAAACAGAGGTCTATACTCCATTAAGTTTGGAAAAGTCTGTCAAAGTTATTGTGTGAATCCTGAAAAGCTTTATATTTTTAATAGATGTACATATTTTGGGGGTACATATGATAATTGAATATATTCAGATAATTTACTGAAGATGAAATCAGTGTAATTGGGATATTCATCACCTTAAATTTTTTTTTAATTTAGAGATACAGGTGGGTTTTGGTGACATGAATGAATTGCATGGTGATGATGCCTGGGTTTTTAGTGTACCTGTCACCGAATAGTGTACATTGCACCCAACAGGTAGTTTTTTCCCTTCTGAGTCTCCAATGTCCACCGTACCACTCCGTATGCCCCTGCATACCCGTAACTGAGCTCCCACTTATAAGTGAGAACATGTGCTATTTGGTTTGCCATTCCTGCATTACTTCACTTAAGATAATGGTCTCTGGTTCCATCTAAGTTGCCACAAAAGGCATTATTCCATTCTTTTTTGTGGCTGAGTAGTACTCCATGTGTATATATACTACATTTTCTTTATCCACTCCTCAAGGAATGGGCACTTAGGATGATTCCATATCTTTGCAATGGTGAATTATGCTACGATAAACATACAATTGTAGGTGTCATTGGACATAATGACTTCTAAACCATGAGAATGAGATGTTTTCCATTTGTGTCATCTACAATTTCATTCATTGGTGTTTTGTAGTTCTCCATGTAGAGATCTTTCATGTCCTTGGTTAGGTATATTTCTAGGTACTTTATTATTATTTTTTTGCAAGTATTATAAATGGGATTGATTGGGTTCTTGCTTTGATTCTCCGCTTGGTAGGTATTGGAGCACAGCAGTGCTACTGATTTGCAAGTGTTGCTTTTGTAACCTGATACTATACTGAATTCATTTGTCAAATCTGGGAATCTTTTGGCAGAGTCTTTAGAGTTTTCATGGTATAAAATAATATCATCGGCAAACACATAGTTTGACTTCCTCTTTTTTAATTTGGATGCCGTTTATTTCTTTCTCTTGCTTGATTGCTCTGGCTAGAACTTTCAGTACTACATTGAATAGAAATGGTAACAGTGGGCTTCCTTGTCTTGTTCCATTTCTTAGGGGGATTGTTTTCACCTTTTCCCCATTTAATAAGATGCTGGCTGTGGGTTTGTCATATATGATTTTTATTATTTTGAGGTATGTTCTTTCTGTGTCTAGTTTGTTGAGGTGATCACATTAAATATTTGCCTTTTCTTTATGCTAGAAACATTTTTTTCTAGCTATTTGGAAATATATAAAAGATTATTATAAACTATAGTCACCTTACTAATCTATCACACGCTAGGTCTTATTTCTTCTATCAAACTGTATATTTGTATCAAATAATCAATTTATCTTCATCCTCCCTCCTGCTACCCTTTCTGGCCTCTGGTAACTCCCAATCTATCTATTCTCTAACTTCATAAGACTCAGTTTTTTAGTTACCAAATATGAGCGAGAGCATGCAATATTTGTCTTTCTGTGCTTGGCTTATTTTACTTAACATAATGACCTTCAGTTCCATCCACGTTGCTGCACATGAGAGAATTTCATTCTTTTTATAGCTGAATAATCTTCCATTGTGTACATATACCACATTTTCCTTATCCATCCATCCATTTAGATTCATTCCATATTTTTGCTATTGTTAACAGTGCTGCAGTAAACATGGGAGTGCATATATCTCTTCAATATATTGATTTCCTTTCTTTTGAATATATACTCAGTATTAGAATTGCTGTATTATATATAGTTCTATTTTTAGTTTTTTTAGGAGTCTCCATACTATTCTCCATAGTGACTACATTAGTTTACATTCCTGCTGACTGTGTATGAGGGCTCCCTTTTCTTCACATCCTTGCCAGCATCTAGTATTTCCTGTCTTTCTTGATAAAAGTCGTTTTAACTAGGGTGAGATGATATCTCATTGTGGTTTTGATTTGCATTTCCCTTATGATTAGTTATGCCCATAACTTTTTCATATACCTGTTGGCCATTTGTTTGTCTTCTTTTGAGAAATGTCTATTCATATCTTTTGCCCATTTTTAAATTGGATTATTTGTTTTTTGTGATTGAGTTGTTTGGGCTCCTTATATGTTCTGGTTGTTAATGCCTTGTCAGATGGACAGTTTGAAAATATTTTCTCCCATTCTGTGGATTGTCTCTTCACTTTGTTGATCACTTCCTTTGCTGCACAGAAGCTTTTTAGCTTGATGCAATTCAATTTGTCCATTTTCATTTTGATTGCCTGTGCTAACACAAAAACTCTTTGCCCAGGCGAGTGTTTCCCCAAAGTTTTCTTCTAGTAATTTCATAGTTTGAGGTCTTAGATTTAAGTCTTTAATCCATTTTGATTTTATCTTTACATATGGTAACAGGTAAGGGTCTCATTTCATTCTTCTGCATGTGTTTATGCAGTTCTCCCTGCACCATTTATTGAAGAGACTGTTGTTTCCCTCATTATATGTCGTGGTGCCTTTGTCAAAAAAAGGTTGACATAAATGTATGGATTTATATCTGAGTTCTGTATTCTGTTCCATTGATCTATGCATCTGTTTTAATGCAAATACCACGCTGATTTGTTTACTATAGCTTTGTAGTATATTTTGAAGTCAGGTCGTATGATGCCTCCAGCTTTTTTCTTTTTCTCCCAGGGTTGCTTTGACTACTTGGGATCTTTTGGCCTCAGAGGTTTGGCCAGTCAAAAGCTTTGTGACTCTTGTGGGATACAGCATGCAATATTCTCTATGATCACAATCCAATTTTGAAGGAATATCTCTCAAGTCTAGTGATCCAGAGAATAGCCATTAATAGATTTGAACATGAATGAATGAATAATAGAAATGAATGCCTTAGGAAGGAAACAGAACACAATTATTACTTAAACACCATGTGACAGTGCTATGAAGTTCTTTGGTTTATCGATTATCATTATGAACTTTGATAGCAGTTATTTTAGTAGATTTTTGCATAAATTGTATTTTCTTTAACAGTAGAGTTTTAACATGGATTATTTTTCAATCAGTAATTATCACAATTAATAGCTTTAGATTACAAAACACCTTCACGTGTGTTATGCCACTTTATTCTAAAACAAACCTGTCATGTAGGTATTATTAATTCCACCTTCAATGGGGAAGGAAAATGAGGTTCAGAGAGGTTAAGTTATTTTTCCAAAGACACGAAGCCAATAAATAAAACTGGAACACGAACCAGGTTTTCTGACTCCAAATTCAGCATCCTCCCTTCCATAGCTCAGCTGTCTTTCTTTGAGAATATCCTTTACTAAGAATTATTACTGTTTTTCTGTCTATAATGGAGCACCCCAAATGGCATGTTTAGCCAAAAGATTATGATTTTCTAAACAGTAATTATCTCTTGCTTTGTCATAATTACACAAATCTCTCTAAATCTTCTAATGACAGTATAATGATTTTCTTTTACATGAATTTGAAATTGATTTATGTGAAAAACTGAGTAATACCATGAATTACATTTATGGTTGAGTTTCTTTAGTGTTACATTCTCTAAATGGGCTATTATTTCTTACTGCAGTAGGGAAAAGATACTTGAATAGATTACTCATCATCTCAGTTTCACACATGATGAAACAACTAGATCCTGGATCTAAAAACAAAAATATCAATCCAGATCTTGGATCTTAGAAGAACCAACTCTGGTGTTGAAGATTGGGATTTCAGGGCCCAGACTGTGAAGTCCCATCCAGAAGGCGAAAAAGGAGAACAGAGACCACTCAGCACCTGAACACAGTTCAGAGAGGAGAATGTGTGTCTCGTGGTCCATATTGGACATCCAACCCCAGGGAGGTCGGCTTTCTTCTTGCTAGTCTGGAAATGACACTACACATAGACAGCTGACCAGTGAGATCCACCAAGGCCTCCACCTTCCTTTTCTAGCATTACACTCATGGTGCCAATCAGCTCTACCCCTTTGTCCATCCCTTATTCTAAACCATTTGTTGTACTTTCAAACACACTGTTGCCTTTTCCTGGAAACCTTCATGACCAGCTCATGGTGTCAACTTTACCTTTTACTCATCTTTCAAGACCCAGGTCACATGTTACCACTTAAGTGAATGAAATCTTTCCCAACTCCCCCTGCTTTGATTTTTTTCTTAGTAGATTGAAGGCATGGGGTGGTGGAGAAGATTGAAAATGGGTGGGAAAAAGAAGAACTATTATGTTTTGGATATGTGATTTAGTAATACTCACAACCATCCTCTGAGATGGATGTTGTATTCTTGCTTTCCAGATGAGTAAACAGAGGCTGAGCAAGTTAAATGGTCTGCAAGAGTCAGAATCAGAATTAGCATGCAGGCACAATTGATGTCAAAGCTCTCCTTATTTTGCTCTGTTATTAGACTTGCCCTCATCTGTGCTCTGGGATTATATGCTATTTTGCCCCGCCACCAGACTTCGAGCCTCTTAAAAGCCAGTCTTTGCATTATACCTACCTGTGTTCCTGGCATTTGCCATAGCACTGAGCATGTAGGTACTCAGTAGATATTTGTTGACTGGGGGAATGAAAAAATGAAGAACATCCTTGCGATTTACATCTTGTAATCAATATTACCTGTGCCTGAGTTATTTATTAAATAAAATTACCTGTGATTTATCCCTAATGATTTTTGTATTTTCTATGTTTTTTTCCTGTAAAGTTAAGAGGCACATTGATTAGGTGCCCGGTTATAATTTTGGTGCTTAGAGAGACACTCTGTGATCGAGTCTCCCAAGCTACCAGCCACTCTGGCATGCTTTGCACAACTAGTGTTTGAATAGAGACTGACGTTGATTGGATATTGCCAGGTAACCCAATAGTATGGCAGCTTTCAGAAAGTGATATCAAATTTTACCCTTCATGACATTCCTTCAAGAGAAATTTACTCATACCAGCTGTAACTTTACGTTTTCCTTATCTGGAAAAATAAAATGAAAGGACTTAGCACCAAAAATTTGACATGTTTAATGAGAATCACCATATTAAATACACACACACACACACACACACACACACACGTATATGTTTGCCAAATGTGCAAGAGGTAAAACATGAGAGGTTAAACACATGGTTTCTGGAGCCAGACTCCCTGGGTTTGAATCCAAGCTCTGGTGCTTACTAGCTAATTACCAGTTACTAGCTATGTAATAATTAGGAAAATTATTAACTTCTCTATTCCTCTGTTTCCCATTTTGTAATTTGGGGCTAACAATTATACCTATTCATAGAGTTGTTAAAAGGATTAAATGAATTGACATGCATAAGGCACTTAGAACATAAAATGCCAATTATAGTCACATCATTTGTTAGTGAAAAATTCTTATAATTACCCCTCAAAACTTCATTCTTCTGTCCTGGGCCTGTTTCCTTATCCTTAGTCCAAGGGAGAGGACTGACTGATCCATGTATCCCCGGTAGTCTGAACATTTTGCAATTGCATAGATTCTGGGTATTTCCTTCTTTTGTTCCTTGGTTGCCGCAATAAAACCCCAGTTTTCCTATTATTTACCTTCTGAAGAGATGGAAAAGAGGAGACTCTTATTAATCTATCTTCTAATTTCCCCAAGCCTAAATCTAAAATAAAACAAAACTCTCAAGGTTCCGTGGAAACATTTAACTTTTTATCTTCAAATGTAGGAGATGGATTGTGTGAAAGAGGTTAGAATTACACGCGCGTTTCTCGCTCTCCTCCAGCATTTGGCGGTTCCAATGTTGTAGTACAGTTTTTGCTCTTTCTCATCATATACCTGGTTGTTTGCATGGTTCCTCTTGAGGTTGCAAGTTCTGTAGACACTTTATGAAAACATTTTTTTTTGCTGAATAAATCAGTGGAGTGGATGGATGGATAAACCAATTGATGCCTCTCTACTGTTCAGAAGTTTTGCTGAGTAATAATTTTCTTACAGATGAGAATGGAATTTTATCAAAAAAAATGTCATATTAAAATA
Source organism: Avahi laniger (assembly GCA_963575035.1). Taxonomy (NCBI): domain Eukaryota; kingdom Metazoa; phylum Chordata; class Mammalia; order Primates; family Indriidae; genus Avahi; species Avahi laniger. Next base: position 11,524 of record CAUYSK010075848.1, read on the forward strand.
CTAAGTGAAGAAGACATTGGAATTTGGTGGTTTTAACATTACAACCTGGTTTTACTGGAGGCCTTATTTTACTTCCGTCTGAAAGGGGGAAACTTCCTAACTTACGTGTTGGAGAAGTTGAGTCTTACTTGAGTCATCTCCTGGGTGCCTCCATGTGACTGCCACTGCCCAAGGGGAATCCACCCTTTATTTCACTCAGAGGACCAATGCCCTTTCAGCCCCTTCTCTGGTGAGACTCTCAGGAAAGTGGAAGGCCTGGGCCCAGCTCCTGTCTTTCGTGGTCGTCCTGCCTGGTCAACCTTCAACAGCCCACAAATGCAGGACTGTACATATGCCAACTTCTGAAGAGTCAGGCACATCTCAGAAGGGTATTCCTGGGTAGAAAAGTAAACATTGAAATTGTACATAATTTGACCACAGAGGACACAAAGACCTTTTCAAGGAGGTTGTGCACCTCAGACAGTGCCTTCTCCTGAGACGTCTCTCCGCTCTGGACTCTGCCTGCCCATATATCGCCCCCTGTTCAAGTCTAGTGACCTATCTCCTTCCTCAGAAAAACAAGTGTTGTCCACATTTCCTCATCCTTTGATTTAACAGGTATTTATTGGGTACCTCCTAAGTGCTAGGTGCTAGGGACAGAATAGTGAGCAAAAACAGGCACAATCTCTGTCTTTATGGAGTTTATAACTTTGTAGGAGAAAATATTTTAATCGAAATGTAACAGAAATAAACATAAAATGACAAAAATGCAGTAAAGGAAAGATACAGTGGACCTGGGAAAAGACTTCACTGAGGAAATGACTCAAGATGAATGTGAGAAGGTTTCTGTTTCATCAGATGGTTTCAACTTAGCATATTTATTGCTGTGGGAGGCCCAAGCCTGCAGTTGAGGCAGGATATGTGCCGGGGCTCCTAAGACAGTGGGTGGGGTGCATCCCTCTCAGTGGAGTGCTTGCCTTCGGTAGCAAGAGGGCCATCTGACCTGCTCAGTTGTTCTCTGCTCATTCTCTCCAGAGCCAGACAAGCTCTAGTCTCTAAATCAAGATAAATGTGGGACTTGGATTCCAGTTCTGTCTCCCCATCACAGATTGGCTGATCTGTGTGACTAGGTCCCCTATGAATCAACACACCTCACAAAGATATGTACTACTTTTCTAGAGATAGCCAGAGTTACTGCTCCTATTGGCCTAGTCCTTCAGAAATGACAGAGAATCCCATCTCACCCCCAATTCTGTGCTTGTATTTGTCTTCCCTGCCTTTCTGAACATCAGAGCATGATCATTGTCAGTGGTTGTTCCTGTTGCTTTCTAGGAGGAGCGATCCAGTTTGGTGAAATCTTTTTGATATTGGATTCTCAATTGATGAGTAAGATGGGACATGGAGGAAATAGTTAATTCACCTTGCCACAAAGAATTCAGGAAAAAAAGGTTCTGGACTTTATAATAAGCCAGACTGTGAACTGGAAAAAGCCTCTGAGCGAGTCAGAAAGGAATGAGCCTCAAATGTGGAGATCCTCAGTACCTCTGTTTTGAGGAGGGTTTGTTACAGGATGCAGAGAGAAGTTCCTTTAAACCTTAAACAAACAAACAAAAAAGTGGGAACGTCAATTGGAAACTGAGATTTACAGTCAGTCCCACATTTGTTCTTAAACTTTTGTTGATCTATTGCAGCATGTAGTATGTTAGGAAAGGTGTGTTGCAAGATTCTGCAATATTTAATGGGTAAAGGACAAAGTTACACCTCAATCCTAGGTTCTGGTTTTGTGTTTTTTAATGCAAGCAATTTTTATGCTACCAGTTTAATTTATAATATACAGGGAAAATCCCAACAGATAAACTTGACCATCCCTATTCAAAGGCATGAGCTAGTCATATAATTTGTAAAGATGCCCATGGTATTTGGTATCTGGATATAAATTCTAAACATCCTCATCACACTGAGTCTTCTGCTTATCAATCCATTATTCTGCTACCCTTGCTCTCAGCTTAAAATCACCCCACCATGTAGGGACCCCATTCTTTACCTAAGCACAACCCTCTTTAGGTTGTTGAGAACAGAAGAGTAAAGTGGATGGAATGTGACTTTGGCACATTGTCCTACCTTCCTCTTTGAATGTCTTTCTCTTTCCTTTGGTCCCTGCTTACCTGTCCACTGTTCTGTTTCCTATTTGTTGCAGGGCAAAAAAGATAATTCTACCCAAATATGAAAGCAAACTCTCTACTCTGCTCCCGAGTGCAGTGTCCCAATCTCTGGATACCCCGTCAAAATGTAATGTCCTCTCATTTTATCAGAAGCTTGTTCTTACTTAGATATCAGTAGACTGAATATTCAGGGCAAGTAAGACTTTGGGCATTACCTAAACCAAAATCCGCAGAGAGTTACCTGTTTGCCTGCAGAGCAAGTCCTGAAAAGAGCTATATTATGGCAGCCTATGAGGTATCCTGATATAAGAGAGGCATCACGCTTTCCAGAGCTGACCTCAGTAAAAAATATGACCATTTGACATCTGTCTAATGTGTCTTCAGCTTTCTCTTGCCTCGTGAGAGGTGGCGGCCCTGGGTCCTCATGTGCTCATCCTTCTCCGCATTAAAACCTGCTCAGAGAAAAAGGCCTGAGAAACCCTCTGGCATTAAGATATGAGGATTAAGCTACTATCTTCTGTTTATTATATAACAATTTTTTGAACACTTACATGCTTGCTAATGTCTGAGATACAGGGAAAATTAGACACTCTCTCTTTTTAAAAGTTTGTAGTCAGTGGAAGAGGTGTATCCATATAAAAAGAAGTATTCTGAATGAAAGTAATTGTGGGGTATAGGGACCAGTGTTGAGGAGTATGTATGAAGGAATGTAGAACTAAGCAGCCTCTTGGTTCTAACTGAGATATTGATGGAACAAACCTAAATACCCTCCCCAAAGCAACGTGTTTGTGTTGAATGTTAATTATTCCTGTTCTCCGGCATTTGAAGGGTTTCTCTTTCCCAAGGATGTTTACATATTAACAGAATAATAAAAAGGGATGAATCTCTAACTGTGAAATTTCAGGTACCAGGAAGGAACGTGCACATCCCACTAGTTCCTAATTGCTGACAAGGCAACCACAGGCTTGCCTTAAGTTCATCTGCAACATGTGGTAGAATAGAAACTCCCAAACTCTATTCTGGAGAAGTTGACTCGGTAACAATGTTGGGCTTTGTCCCTTAAATCAATATTTTAATCACATAATCTAGGTTGTTTTAAGGTGTGACCAGTTCTGGAAACCATTGTTCTACCTCTTGAAATGCCTCAAATTACACCAGGTAAGAAGGCATGCCTATATGGAAAACCAGCTCTCGGCCCTTCCTAGGACCCTAGCTTTATGGCAGGGAATGACTTAGGGCCCAGACAGTCCTGTGTTCTTTGTGTGTCAGTGTCCACACCTGCTATCTGAATGTTGCTTGCTGCTGAGACCAGGTCCATGAACTTTAGCAGGGTGAGGCCAAGCGGCATGGAGCCTGGGACCACATCAATGCTTTGTAAATCAGCCTCCTTGGATGGCCGCCTGAATGAGAATGTAAAAATCTCCCTAGTTCCACCCCACACTTATTGAATCAGAATCTCAAGGATGAGCCCCAGGAATCCAGAAATCCACATTTTTAACAGGTTCCCTGAGTGGTTCTTTATCTCACTAAGATCAAGAACATCCAGACCAGGTTCACCCCCTGAGGAGACAGATTCGAGGGGTGTTAGGAGGGTGGCAAGTCCAGCAGGCCAAGGGGAGAACCTAAAGGTCTGGTAACAACTAGCCACACTGTGGAGGGGCAGGAGGGCCAAGAAAGGGGAATAGTTCAAGAGTCTTGACCTCCAGGCAGAATTAGGAAATTCCAGGGGCTGGCACAGGGAGAATGGAGAAGAGACCCTGACACAGGAAATGCAGGGAGCATTTCAGTCCAGATAGCCTTGGGAAGTGAGGGCAGGATACCAGTAATTCCCAGGAAACCGGGGTCCAAGGCAGGTTACCCAGGAAGAATTTAGATAGAAGAAACAATGCAGGAGCCCGCTCTCAACTCTGGGTACACAAGTGATTCAAGGTGGAGCCCCGAATACGACAAGATTCCTCTGGACTGGGTTGAAACTGATTCTGCAGGTGGAAAATATCACGCAGCTATGAGTAAAGGGAGGTTGATGGCTGGGAAGGGCGGTGCTTGACCGCACTCCATCTCCAAGAGGGCTCTGGAAGAGAGGATGGCCACGGCACCCTAACTGCTAGAAGAAAAAACTCACGTGCCTAAACTCCGCTGGAATCATTCTGTAGTAAGATTTTCTCATAGTACCTCATCCTACAAGGAAATAATATAAAGAAAATGGAACGCTGAGTAGTTGCAAAAAAACATTCAATCTTGTTTTCACTTATGGAAAAGCAGCTGTTTTATATAGCCAATAAAATTAATTTGCATGACATTTGCCATTTTAATAACATTTGATATAATATATGGTATAACATAACCTAACAAAATATAATATAATTTTGTTATTTATATACAGTGTATATATTCTTCTGTCAAAGTAACACCAGGATCCGGTTCCTCTCTTTCAGAGCACCCCTATTTATTTTTGAGCCAGCCCAAAAGGCACACTCTCTGGACACCAGTTTTGGGCACCAGCTTGTTAGCAGCAGTCACCCTATTTCTCCTCCTATGTTCTGGCACCTGCTTCACTCCAGCTGTCCATGGAACCACTAGGAAAAGTTCAGAGAGGGACACCCCTGCCCACCCGCCACAGTGTGGTCTCCAGGACTGCCCAAGTTTCCCGTTTCCAAGGGGGCCTGCAGCACAGATGGGTTAAGCAGTGATGGGAAGAAAGGAATAGTCAGTTCCTTGGGCCTTAGGGCAGGAAGCAGTGGCCACACCATCCCCAGCATACTCCTCCTCCTCCTCCTCCTCCTCTTCCTCCTCCACCTTCCTCTGCCCCTCCCCCTCCTGCCATAAAGGCCTTCCCTGCATGCTAATGGCAGGAAATTAGTTGGGGCAGGGGAGAAAGAGGAGCTGGGGCCTGGCAGTTCCTGCATTGGCAGGATCCAAGCCCAAAGCTTCCAATATGAATTCCTCAACTGCTGAGTTTCTCATACCTGGGCTATAATTTAGCACTGGGGAGAACAATCATTTCTTTTCCGTAAGTCTTTAGACCGCTACCAAGGAGTATTGCCTCTCACTTCTACGGTCTTGGAGGCGAGCATTGCTTTTAGGGAAACAGTGTTTTAACTCTGCATGGGATAGGGAAATTGGAAGTGTTTAGAATGCCAGTATTTAGGTAAAGAATATGACGCTGGCAGTTATAAACTGTATTTTGCTTTTCTGATAAATTTTTTTTTATTGCTTTGAGAAACATATAAAATATGATACTAAAATTTCATTTAAGGATGCAAGGAATGTGGCTTCCTGTTGCTGCATATTACCACCTCACAAATAAATAAAGTAGCTAGTGACTTAACTAACAAAACAATTAGTACACTTAGAGGGCGTATGATCTCTTTAGGGTTAGGAGAGTCTGGAGGAAAAGCCATCAACAAGCCTCAGCCCTTCACTTTAGGAAGCTGAGGTCCCCAGGCCCCTCTTGTTTCAGATAGAAATTTGCCCTCCCTTTCCTCTCTCTGGGCCAGAAGGTTAAAGTCACCAGATTTAGGAGCAGTGCCACTGATGATGGGTGGGTAGGATAGAGGGGGAAGATGGAAGGAGCTCAGTCTGCATCCCTGGCCTCACATTTGGTGGCTTTGGGGTGCCAGTGGCCCAGGGTCATCTGAGACCCCAGTTTTCAGTTCTCTGCCATGGTCAGGGACAGATCTTCATGGTCCAGGGACATTTACTGTGCTCTGCCCTGGAGAGTCCACCCAACTACACTAAAGATTAGGTATAGCTGTGCTCTAAAGTTAAAAAAAAAAAAAAAAGATAAGATTCATGGCTACTGGTAAAGAGAGACATATATATGTATACATAACCCTTTTCTTAAGTTCAAAAACAGGGAGCTCTTCAGGGTCTCCTGACAAAGAAAATACACAAGAATCACACAATTTGCAGTATTTTTCCTGCCACCTTTCCACCCATCTCATGTACTAAAGAGGAATTGGAAATTTGTTCCATCAATAGCATGTTTGCCTAAGCGCCTGGCCTTCGTGGTGAAAGGTCACTCAAAAATGCAGCGATTGAATTCCCAAGCTCAAATTCCCACCTCAAATTCCTGCATAATTCCTTCCATGGAAATCACATTAATATAGAAGGAAAAAGAAGAAGGATCTGAGGGGCTCAAGGAGGTTGTTAGTTCCCTTTCAGTGCCTGTTTGCAATGGGAAAAGTTGAACAAAAGTTGAAAAGAAAATGAACATTACTTGAACATTTGCATTCTCTCTGGCAGATGACAGGATACAAACATGAGGAAGGAGCTAGAAATTTATGGGGATGACAGACACGAGTGGGTTTTCAAGATGCTGAGCACAGTGACAGAGGGGAGCTGAGTACAGTGTGTGCACCCAGGGGTAGCACATTCAGCTTCACCCTGGGGGAGGAGAGAATGAGGAGGGACTAACACCCAACCTACCTGAGTTGTAAAAAGACATGAAGAAGACATGAAAGATGGAGACCAACGGCAGCACAATCTTGCTGCTAGATGAAATTTATGAGGAATCCAAGGGAAATGCTCATTTTAGACCAGAGTTCTATAGAACAAGAAATCTCTGTAAAAACAAGTAGTTTTGGTTTTTACAAGAGTAATGCTTTTTTCTTACTTCTAGGGAGCACTAACCAGAATGTGTCTCTATTGGACAAACTTAACAGATTTCTTCAAAGCAGTTTTGGTGCAATTGGTTTCTTAGTGATCTGGCAATTGAACTACACCTGAAAAAGCCTTGTCACTAGAATTAATGCTTGTTAAATTAAAGGGAGACAACTAATGTAAAGCAAAAAAAGACACTCGATTCTCAATTCTAGTGATGAAAAGGTGAATAAATGCTTTTTTAGAAAACGTGAATTTTTTTAAATCTAGTTTTTGAGTGCTATTTAATAAATAAGAGTAATGAAATCCTATATGAAGTATACTTTGTCCTTCCACAAAGTGCTTTTAATGTAATTCTCTCTTTGAATCTGCTGATTTTACTGACTATCCTCTTGAAAAAAGAACTCGTGTACTCTCCTGGTTGTTGTTTTCTATGTGCTGGGCACCATGGCAAGCACGCTACATGCTTTTCACCCCTTTCTGACACTGCCCATGAGATACGCGCAGTATTGTCCTATTTTACAGATGCGTGAAGGCTCACACTGAAGTTTCCACCAGGAAAGCTCCTCACTTCCTCTTCCAGCCCACAGCTATGCCTTTGATGTTATTCTTTTAATATTATTTATCCCGTCACATTCTAATGATTTTTAATGACTTGCACAGCTACTCCGCCTTCATTGGTAGTTAGATCTAATACACCCTACTTACTAGTTTTAAAAGAGTCTTTTAATGTAGTATCTCATCAGGGTCTCCTCATCAAAGCTGTGTAGTATGGTGGATCCAGGGCAACCTGCTTGAGGTTGCAGGCTGGTTCCATCACTCAGAACCTGAGCAAGCTGTGCTACTTCTCTGGGCTTCCATCAGTGAAATTAGGATTAATAATGGTGTACCTCATGAGGCTATTAAAGTATGAAATAAGACAATACCTAAAGTAGAATAAAATGGTACCTGGCATGTAGTAAATACTCAACAAACATTAGTTATTAACATTATTGTTGTTATTATTATCATTAAGTACTATTGCTTTCTGCCATTTACTATTAATGTTCTCTATATCTCAAATATCTTTTCTTTGTTTCCATCGACCTCTGAATTTTCAGTTTATCTACAGAACCCAGATCAATTATATTTTCCCCTTTGAAACCTTTTCTGATCCCCAGTCCATTTTGAGTGACAACTATAATTTGTTATTTACATCTTTAATATCACTTACTGTAGTATATTAGTTGCTTACATATCTATCTCACTAATAACTATGAGCTCACTAAGATCAGAGACCATATCGTATTTATCCTTTTAGTTTCAGCACATAACTTGTAGATATTCAATTAATTTCAGTTAATGAATGGATGATTGAATTAATAATGCTGGAGGGATAATATTATTCATTTTTTAAATAAAGTCTAAATATCAAAGCAGGAAGCAATCTTGGAAATAATCTAGTCTAATCCCATCATCCCATCTTTTTACAGGTGAGGGAACTGAGATCCAAAAAAGTAAAACTTACGTTAGGTCATGCTGCTAGTAGGTAGCCAGAATACATAAATAAAAGCGCTCAGCCCTTGCCAGGCAATCAGAAATAGTTGCCAAATAAGAAATCAAACTATAAATCCCATGTCTTTTTTTTTTACTACATTGTTTTCTCTTCATCATTAGTCATTATATCAGTAAGGATGCTTTCAGTAAAAGTACACCCAACTCAAATGGGTTTAAGTAATAAGGGCTCCTACTGGCTCTTATAATTGGAAAATCTAGAAATAGGATGTCCTTCAGTGATATTGTGATTTTGCAGCTCGTTAATAACATGAAAGACCTGGTTTCTTTCTGTGTTCTGTATCTCTGTGTTGCCTCCTGCAGTATCAGCTTATTACAAGGTTGGCTTTTTCTTAAGGTCCAGGTGGCTGCCAATAACTAATGCTTTAACATTCACAGCCAGAAACAGAGAGAGAGAACAGTCCCAATAGCTCTCTAGTAATCATCAAACCAAAGTCCTGGATTTTCTCTGATTGGAACATATTAGCCATTATCTCTACTATTCAATCAATTAATCTAACCAAAGGAATTAGAGTGCCCTGATTGTTCATTAGTGAGTGTCTTCCCTCTGTATCCTGGAGTAAAGTCAATCACAACCAAATCACTTGGTTTCTACCAATGACAAAGTGATGGAGTAGATGTTATGAACACTATTAGAGTGAGAATAATCATCTTTATTTTCTGATGTCTTTTGAACCTCTGCTTTGTAGCTGTTGTTCAGATGCGCCAAAGAAGGTCACAGGGAAAGAGCTGAGGAAATGCATGTGAGGACAAACTATGTCATAACAAGTTCAATGAGTGATTTTCTTAGATGTTCTAGTTATCTATTGCTGCATAAGAAATTTTCCTGAAACATAATAGTTTAAAATAAAAACACTCATTTATTTTGCCTACACATTTGCTCAGCAAGGACAACTCATCTCTGTTCTACATGACATCAACTGTGAGGATTCACTTCTAGGATAGCTCACCCACATGGCTGACAAACTGGCATTGATTGTCCATGAGCAGGGCTGTAGTGTGAAGGCTTCAGTTTCTTTCTTCATGAGCCTCTACATGGAATTTCTTGAGTTTCCTCGCAACATGGTAATTGGTTTCCAAATTATCAAGAGGTGGCACTCAAGAAGGAAGAACTGGAAGCTGCTAATCTCTTAAATTATGACCTGAGAAAAGGCACAGTGTGTCTTCTCCACCATATTCTATTGGTCAATTACTCACAAAGCTTGACCCCTGTCCCTACCTCCTAATGGCAACAGTGTCAAAACTCTGAGACCATTTTGAATCTACCCCAATGAGAATGAATTAACAAGAATAAAAAGATTATCATCAATATAGTTACATTTATGGCATTTCTTCCAAGCAAAAGGTCTAAAAATAGTGGTAGAATTTATTTCTGGAGTGACAGCTTGAGGATTTCTGTAGACTCACTGTTGAGAGAAATAACCATACTTGTTAAAATTATTTAAAAATAAAAATAAAAACAATAATTTAAAATCTCTGGAAATTATCCTAAAGGCTTACAGCAAGTGAGGAAATATTTACTTAAGAAAATCTGCTAAATCTTGGTAAGAATAGCGAGAGTTGGCAACACTTGAGCCATGACCTGCTCCCCTACTCCCCAGCTCAGTGTGATAGAAGCTCCACTGTGGGGATGTCACTAAGAAAATGGAGTCCCCTTCTTCAGATCACAGGCAAGGGATACAACTTTTCACTAGAAGGGTGACTGTTAGACCCAGTGCCCCTCGGCCCCAGGAACAGAGAGGCAGAGTCACCGAGGATGCAAATGGCAAAGGAGTTTATTTGCTAGCTCGAGCCAGGGTCCAAGTCCCAGAGCACCAACGCAGTGGCCTCGCTATGGACCAGGATCCCCCCTGGAGCCAAAGTAAAGCTTTTATACCTTTTTTGCACACG
>CAUYSK010075850.1:0-26429 GCA_963575035.1 Avahi laniger
TCAGCCTAGCTCACAGCAACCTCAAACTCCTGAGCTCAAGCAATCCTTCTGCCTCAGCCTCCCGAGTAGCTGGGACTACAGGCATACGCCACCATGCCTGGCTAACTTTTTCTATATATTTTTAGTTTTCTGATTAATTTCTTTCTATTTTTCGTAGAGACGGGGGTCTCGCTCTTGCTCAGGCTGGTCTCGAACTCCTGAGCTCAAACAATCCACCCGCCTCGGCCTCCCAGAGTGCTAGGATTACCGGCATGAGCCACCGCGCCCGGCCCTCTAAAAAGTTTTGTTAGCCTAAACCCTTTCCCCAATTTTTGATATCACTTAATGTTATTTGATAAAGTAATTTCCCTGTTTCATTAATGTTCATATTTAACCTAAATTTTCTAAAAGAATCTGTGAATGTTTTTATCCCACTGTGACATTCAAGGTATGCCGCTGAGCCTTGAGTATAAGCCCCATCAGCTAAATAAACATCAGAACATATCTTCAGTACACCCTTTTTGATCTTGAGGATTATTTAACACACTGTTTCATAAGTTCCAGATGCTTACTGATATGTTCAATCTGCCCAGAGATAGATTCGGGACCTTTCTGCAAATTCACGCACTATATCTTCATTCCTTCGTTATTAGAACTTAATTAAAGGAGTAGAATCAGGTGAAGCTGAAACTGTTTAGTCTTAAACTACAGTAAAGGGAGGGGAGACAGCTGTTGCATCCTCTATCATGACCCACACAGTCCTCATGCCATATGCACCTTGACAAACCCTCTGCTGCATCTGAATCTCAAAATGGGAGATGATCTCTTAACAGAATCTATGCTAGAACCTTTGCAGTAGTAGTTTACAGTCTGTCAACAAATCTCAAAGCTTTATTTGGTTGACGTCACATTGAGAAGTGGGAAGCTCAGTTTCTAAAACATCAAAAAAGATCAATGATCTAGGCTTGAGAAGACCCAACCTAATCAAACTCAGAGCTCTGATTAGGGTATTGATTGAGTGACAAAAGGCAAGTCATCTCACTTTTCTGTTCCTGAGCTTCTACTGCTGTAGGAAGTGGGAAGAAGAATTCATTTAGGTTGCTGTTTTCCAAACTTACTAAACTGTAGAACCCTTTTCTTTTCCAGCATTGGGCAAAACTAATGTTCTAAGGAACACTCTTTGGGAAAATTTAGACTAAATCAGTGGTTTTTCCACAAGCTTGGTGAGGGACACATTTAGCAATTTTTGGTTGTCCCCACTGGTGAGGCCAGGGATGCTACTAAGCATACTAATATGCATAGGATAGCCCTCCGCAACAAAGAATTATCCAACCCCAATGCCAGTAATACTAAGGGGTTGAAAAACTCTACATTAGATGAACTGTCTTTAAATCCTCTTTCAACACATTCAAATTTGAATGAGGTGTTTCTTATTTTTAAAAAACAAAACATTTTATTTCTCTTTTATTCAGAATCGGCGGTGGGTCTGAATGAGTCTCCAGAACAGTTTTCTTCTATGTGTTAGCTCCATATTTCATCTGCTTTGATCTTATAACACCTTCCTACCAATATGTGCTTCTACGACTTCCTTGGCAGAGAAAGAGAAAGCATAGAGAATCATGTGCTGGATCTTAAATGCTCTACCTGGATGTGACAAATGTCTCCTCTGCTTTTTTCTTTTCTTTTTACTAAGCAGCTTTACTAAGATATAATTCATGTTCCACATAAGTCATCCATTTAAAGTGTAAAATTCAGTGGGCTTTAGTATATCCACAGATGTGTGCAATCATCACCACTGTCAATTTTAGGACATCTTCATCACCCCCAAAAGAAACCCTGCACCCATTAGCAGCCATTCTCATTTTTCCTCCACTATTCCCACCTCAGCTCTAGGCAACTGGTAATCTATTTTTCTGTCTCTATAGATTTGCCTGTTCTGGATATTACAAATAAATGAAATCATTAAGATGCAGTCCTTTGTAACTGGCTTCTTTCACTTAACATGTTTTCAAGGTTCATCCATGTTGTAGCATGCATCAATATTTCCTTTTTATTGCTGAGTAATATTCCATTGTATGACTATAACACATTTATTTATTCATCAGTCGATAGACATTTGGGGTATTTCTACTTTTTAGATGTTATGAATAATGCTTCTATGAACATTTATATGCAAGTTTTTTATGTGGACATATTCTTTCATTTCTCTTGGGTTATATATCTAAGAAAGGAATTGCTGGATCATATGGTAACTTTATGTTTAGCCTTTAGAGAAACTGCTAGACTATTTTCCAAAATGACTGCGCCATTTTACATTCCAGCCAAAAATATATGAAGGTTCCAATTTCTCCACACCCTCACCAACACTTGTTATTATCTATCTTTTTGATTCTAGCCATCCTAGTGTGTGTGAAATGGTATCTCCTAGTGGTTTTGATTTGCATCTTCCTGAAAGCTGATGATGTTGAGCATCTTCTTTTCATGTGCTTATTAGCCATTCGTATGTCTTCTTTATACAAATGTCTGTTCAGATCCTTTGCCCATTTTAAAATTAGGTCATTTGTCTTTTCATTATTGAGTTGTAAGAGTTATATATATATTCTAGATACAAATTCCATATTAAATATATTATTTGCAAATATTTTCTCCAATTCTATAGGTTTCTTGCTGGTGTCCTTTGCAGCATAAAAGTATTTAATTTTGATGAAGTCAAATTTGTCTATGTTTCCTTTTGTTACTTACATTTTGGTGTCATGTGTAAAAAACCATGGCCTGATCCAAGGGTCCCCAGCCTATGGTGAGTTATATAATTATTTTGTTATCTATTACAATATAATAATAATAGAAATAAAGTACACAATGAAAATAATGTGTTTGAATCATCCCCAAACCATCCTCCACCTCCCTGGTCCATGGAAAAATTGTCTTGGTACCAAAAAAGATTGGGGACCAATGGCAAGTTCACAAAGATTTATGCCTATGTTTTCTTCTAGATTTTTATCATTTTAGCTCTTACATTTAAGTCTTTGATCTCTTTTGTGTTAATTTTTGTATTTGGTATGAGATAAAGATTCCCACTTCATTCTTTTACATGTGATATCCAGTTGTCCCAGAACCATTTGTTGAAAAGACTATTCTTTCCCTATCAGATTATCTTGGTACTCTTGTCAAAAATCGATTGACCATAAATGTGAAGGTATATTATTAAAATACCTCTTCTGTGATATCTATAATTTATCTTCTAAAGGGGTAAGTTATAGGTCACATCTCAGATTATTATGACTCTTTTAAATAAAAAAGTTCAAAATAGAAACTACTTTCACAATTGCTTATTCTCCCACAGCCAGTTAGTAAATTCTACTTGCAGCTAAAAGCATTCTTTCCCTTTAGAGGTGTTTCACCCAGATAGGAAACACACATCTAAATAAACTTGGAAACTGAGGATATACAGAGGGCCTTCTTAATTTCTGGGTATGTGTTCTAATTTCCCATTTTTGTGCTCATTTTTTTCCTTTTATCCAGAAAAGTAATGTTAACTTTTTATAAAATTCATGAAGATTGATCATCTCTCTAGTGTTTGGGCCTAGAATGTATTTCTTGGCTAACAGATCTCTTTACCCCACTTCCACATGTGGAAAGAAATAAAACATGGAACTCTAATCTCATAAATGAGACACAAGGGTTATTTCCGCAAACAAGACAAGGGCTTAGGATGAGAACATGTTTTGGGTTGAGATGATTTTTGTAAACCAGATTGATTCCAATTCTAGGCTTATTTGATTGCTCACTATATTTTGTTCCCATTTATACTGATGAAAAATAGACTTAATTGTGTTCTATCATTTATGTCATTAATATTTCCTTCAAGTTTGAGTGCTGTGAAGTTCTCTCTTAAATTTGTCCCAGAATTGAACTTGGCAGTGATTTAAGGTAATTAATTCATATGTCAGTTGTTAGCAAGGTCCAGAAATTAAAATCTACTTCAGAGTAAGTTATTAACTCTCCAATAAAAAAATCACTTTATCAACATCAGTTTTAGCTATTTATTCTACTTGACAGATGAGATAGAGAAGTTATTGACTGTATGTAATCACTTCTGTACTTTCACCACTGAACAGTGTGGCGAAACAGAAGTCTAGATTGTTCAAGGTCATAGTTTAAACCTAGAACAAACCAGTTCAGGTTGATGGGGGTAGGGAGAGGGTGCCTTTGAACCTCGTTACCTTTGCAATATCATCTCCATAAATTTTGTAGAGTTCATTTTTCCTCTGTTCAAAATTCTCAAACTTCTAAACTAAAAAACCCTTGACTAAGGATTTCAGTTTGAGATCTGAGAGATAAAATTGCTTTACTGTATGATTTTTTTTATAATACTTTTTTTTTAAATAAACTTTAGATACTGCTCTTGTGAACAGGCTGGAGGGAAGAGAACTCAAATGTAATGCCTGGAACGTAACAGATATAGGCCTTTTATTTGCAGGCCTAAACCAGTAGCAAGTTTTTATCTCATAAATAGTGAAGTTCTCTTTTATTCTTCTGTTAATTGGCCTGCCATCTGATTACATTTATTTAGTTTGAGGGTACCCCATAATGGGCCCTTTGCTTTCCCCTAGTTGGCTTGTGATGAATTGCTACCAAAGTCAGTCCAGGTCTGACTCTTTCAAGTGGTCAATGTGGCTGGAGTAGTGTTTACAAAGCCAAGCTTGTCATCAGAATTACGTGGGGTGGTTTTTAAAGAGCTTTTCAGGCCTTGCTCCAAACTTACTAAATCTGGATCTCTGGTATGAAGCCAGTGAATCTGTATGTTTGAAACCTTCCCAAGGTGATTCTGATGTCCATCCATGTTTGAGACATAGTCCAGAGTATAATCATGAGTCACTTAATGACAGAGATATGTTCTGGGAAATGTATCATTGTTAGGCAATTTGGTCCTGTGAACATCATAGTGTACTCACACAAACCTAGATGGTATAGCCTACTACACACCTAGGCTATATGGTATAGCCTGTTGCTCCTAGGCTACAAACTTGTACAGCATGTTACTGTACTGAATGTTGTAGGCACTTATAGCACAATGGTGAGTATTTGTGTATCTAAACATAGCAAAGGTATAGTAAAAATACAGTATTATAATTTTATGGGACCACTGTTGAATATGTGATCTGGTTGAACTGCGGAAATGTCATTATGCAGCCTATGACTACCTAGATTCCAGGACTCTCTCCAGGTGCTTGGCAGTCTCATGAGTTTGGCCTTAGAGCATTGCCTCTGAGAAACTACCAAATGTTTGCCAAGATTCTGAAAAGACCAGAGGTACCTATTTGTACTCTTCCCTTAAAGACTGCTACATTGGCAATGAGGCCTAGGTTCCCCCTCTGTGCATTCGCATTCCTTCAGGCTGTCCTTGTGACTTATTTGCCCCTTCAGGGTGCCCAGGAGTGGCGCTGGTGAATATAAAATAGACTTTGGTCCTGATAGACCTGACATAGACTCTCAGCTCAGCCTCTTCTATGGGTGCCATTTGTCTAATTTGTAAATGGAGCTAATATTGTCCTCGCAAGGATGGTATGAAGACCAAAAGAATATAGATCAAGTGCACCCTGCATTGGGCATTATTATTGTCCCCCTCTATGAACATGTTATGTTAATGGAGTTTGTTCATCAATTTTCCCTGATTGTAATTCCCTAGATTGCTCTGGGCAGTGTTTCTCAAAGTAGGAGACACAGAACACCTGCATCTGAGTAGGAAGGAGAGAGGACAGAAATCTGCTCTTACACCCTCTTTCTCCACTTTTAAACTTTTATGGCAATATGACATACATGTAGAAAAGTGTTTTTATTGTAAGTGAACAACTCAGTGAACTTTCATAAACTGAACACAACCATGTAACCAGCACCTAGACTAAGAAACAGAACATTGGCAGTACCCCAGAGGCCTCCTCTGTACGCACACTTAAAGAACTCCAGGAAAAGCCCAGCTGTGGCACTCTTCTTTACCGTGTTCCCTCCCTTCCTTCACAGGCCAAATCTGCGTGCTGCATGAACCCTGCCCAGTCTGAGAGGCTGGGCCTGTATCCTCACATGCACCCTTAATAGTGATGTGACTTCATTTGTAAGCAGGGTCACAAAGGGTGTTTCTATCATTTATATTATTAGCATACACCCTAAACTGCTTAAAGCAAATGAATTCAGGTCACAGCCAAAAAGGAGTGGAGATCAGTCATTGCCTGAAAGCATCAGCTTATTACAACACTCCAGCATTTTCTCACGGAAGGGTGAATGAGGTAGATTCTAGTGTAATTACCTTTGTGTAATTGAAAACTAAATCACTGATGGCTGCATAGTTTAAATATCCATTTAAATACTTTCAATATATTGCACTTATTTTTGCAGGACATGCTACTACCAAATAGGCTATTAATTTTTCTAGTGGATTAAAATCTGAATGAGTACATTAAAAACTAGTACAACTTAGATAGATGACCTCTTTTTCTAGAGATCATTAGAGAGAGTTTTTCTTTGTCTTTCATCCAGCTATTCAAATAGTCTATTAGACCAGGACCTGTAATAATAAAGGCCTTACCCAAAAGGAATCAGGTTTTCTATGTAATATCTTTAAACAAGACTTTAAATAGTAAAGCAAGCACCTGTGGTGTTTTTGCCTATAGTGCCACAAATTTTAAGGTACATACAAAGCACCCTTGGGCTCTTGTTAAAATGCACGTTCTGATTTTGTGGCCGTTGGGGCCTTTTGCATTTCTAACAGGTTCCCAGATGGTGCTAATGCTGCTGGTCTAGGGGCCACACTTTGAGGAGCAGGAAGAATATTCGTACTGGAAGCATATTCGGCACTGACTAGAAGCCTGAATACATATCTAAGCCCACTGTCCTGGTATGAATAAACTATTTCTAAGGTCCATTCTAACTGCGCAGTTCCATAATTCGGTTATCTCTTTTTGGCTATTAACTAATTTTTCTTTAGGCTTCTGATTTTCATTGTTTTTATACTATTACATTAGATGTTCTGTATTGAAAGTCCAGGTAAAAATTCTTACCTATGGCTGACAAGTTTTACTTTTCAATCTTCTACAAGGCTACCTCAATCCATGGGAAATCTTGGCTAATAATAACATGATACTGGGCTTGGACCATAAGATAAACTTTAGTCAGCAGTGTGGAGCTTTGGCTCGACATGCAAGTGTGAACCTGGGAGCATAACTGAAAGAAAGGGACAGCTAATCCTACCAGAATAGGCAGTCCTTACACGAATACCATTTTCAAATATCCACAACTGGGAAGAGCTGCAGAAAGTGTAAAGAAAAGTTCAAACACTGGCATTATTTAGTGCATGAAGAGGACAAAGGATGCTTTAAGAATCTTTTTTTTTTTTTTGAGACAGAGTCTCACTCTTTTGCCCAGGCTAGAGTGAATGCCGTGGCTTCAGCCTAGCTCACAGCAACCTCAAACTCCTGGGCTCAAGCGATCCTACTGCCTCAGCCTCCCGAGTAGCTGGGACTACAGGTGTATGCCCCCATGCCCGGCTAATTTTTTCTATATATTTTTAGTTGTCTGATTAATTCTTTCTATTTTTAGTAGAAATGGGGTATCGCTCTTGCTCAGGCTGGTTTCGAACTCCTGAGCTCAAACAATCCGCCTGCCTCGGCCTCCCAGAGTGCTAAGATTACAGGCGTGAGCCACCGCGCCGGCTTAAGAATCATTTTTCAATGGCAGCAGAAACCAGCATATCCTCTGAAGTAAATGACTTTACAATGCATCGGAATAGCTTTAGGTTAGCTCTAAAGCAGAACTTTCTCATGATAATGATAATCCTAGGTGGTAGGATTGCCAATGGTAATTTCCTTTTCCAGAGATTCTTAAAACCAACTATAACCCTACTACATTGCCCATCAGTTGTATTATTAGTTGATAGATCAGTTGGGGTTAGGTGCAGACACCTCTCTAGGAATTATATGCTTACAAAACCACTGCGAACACCACAGCCACTTCTCACCAACAGAGTTGGTGGCAATACAGAGACAGAAAATCTAGCCACAAAATAATCACACAATGTAGCACACACCGTGAAAACTAACAGTCATCTGATTGGCAAAATACAAATTTTATACAGAATCCTATTAGCAAGATTTATAATTGTTGGTTTTATTTTTTTAATTATAAATAAATTTTTATGAAAGTATAACATACATGCAGAAAAATGCACAAATCATAATCAGAGAGTTTGATGAATTTTCATAAAGTGAACACACATATGTAGCCGGTACCCACATCAGAAGACAGAAATTACTAGCATAGTAGAAGCTCCCCTCATGCTCTTTTCGAGGCAGTATCCTCCCTCAATTTGACTGCAATGGTGGCTTCTAACACCATAGACCAATTTTGCCTATTTTTGAACTTTAGACAAAATGGAATGATACAGGGTGTACTCTTTAGTGACTGGCTTTTCTTACTCAGTATTTTATTTGTGAGATTCGTCCATGTTGTGTGTAGTAATAGTATCTTCATTTTCATTGCTATATAGTATTCTATTGTATGAATAGAACACGATTTATACATTCTACTGCAGATGGACATTTGGGTTGTTTCCAGTTTAAAATTACTGCAAATAGGGCTGCTGTAAACATTGGTGAACATATGTGTACATTTTAGTTGGATATGTAAGAGTGAAATTTCTGCAATACATAGGTTCAGCTGGAGTAGATACTGCCAGTCTTCCAAAGTAGTTATGGATGTTTCACATTCTCATCAAAACTTGCTATTTTTCATTTTTTTAATTTTAGCCATCCTTCTGAAAGGCTAATACAATTTATTGAAATCACATTGTGGTTGATTAATAGTTTTCATTTTCCTGATGTCTGATAAGTTAAAGCAGCAGTCCCCAACCTTTTTGGCACCAGGGACTCATTTCACAGAAGACAATTTTTCCATAGACCGGGAGTGGGGAGAGATGGTTTTGACATGATCCAAGCACATTACATTTATTGTGCAGTCAAACCTCTCTGATAATGATACTCCGTATTTGCAGCCGCTCCCCAGGGCTAGCAACCCCGCCTCAGCTCCACCTCAGATCATCAGGCGTTAGAGTCTCATAAGGAGTTCACAACCTAGATCCCTCGCAGGGGCAGTTTGCAGGAGCGCGCTCCTATGAGAATCTAATGCCTCCGCGGATCTGACTGGGGGCGGGGCTTGTGCAGTGACGCCCTCGATGGGGAGCGTCTGTAAATGCCGATGAAGCTTCACTAGCTCTGAGCTGCTCACCTCCTGCTGTGTGGTTGAAGCACCTTTTCATATACTAACTGGCCATTTGGATACTCTCCTCTATGAAATGCCCGTTCAAGTCTTTCCCCTGATTTTCTATGGGCTTGTCTGAGCTTTTCTTGTTTGTTCTTTGTAGTTCTTTATTTTGGTTGTGAGAGTCCTTTGTGGGGTATGTGTTTTGAGAATGTCTTTTGCCACTCTGTAGCTCGTTTTTTCACTCTTAAGAGTGTCTTTTGAAGAAGTTGTTCATAATTTTGATATAGCTTAGTTTATCAGATGTTTTCCTTTATGGATCATTTATTTTTTGCATGTCCAGTTTAAGAAATATTTGCCAACTCCAAAGTCATAAGGGTATTCTGTGTTTTCTTATGAAACTGTTATTCTTCTGTTCACATTTACAATTAATCTGGTATTGACTTTTATGGTGAAAAGTAGGAAAAATAGTTTTGAGCCTTCTCTTATAATTTTTGCAATACAGTGGCACAGAGATGGGTATCTCTAGAAAGTGGTAAAAATGAACACAAGAGAATATATCTAACACAGTTAACTTAGGTGAGTATTTACATAGGGAGGGAGCTCCAAATTGTGAATTTTTTTGAACTCCTTTTCAAATGTGATCTTCTGTGGTAGCGATTTTCCATATTCCACACTTCCCTAATGGAAACAGTCCCCCTCTGGCAACTACTTTGCCTCTTTCTTATCCTGCCTCTTGGACTGTCATCATTGTTGCCCAGAGCGTTGTTGCTCTGCATTGTTGCCCAAAAGTTGCTGTAACTTTCTCAGAAATTTCAGCAAGAATTTATCTGATTTCAAATAAATGAAAAGAAGACCAGGGTTAGATTTGTTGGGAAAATATGAATGTTGGAATTCTTTTAAAGAAATGTAGTTTTACTACCTAATCTAAGAAAGTATGATCACTTACAAAGCATTGTTCTAAAAGGCTTGAGAGAAAGTTAGTTCTCTCCTAAGTGGCTTAAACAAGTTCATCACCCTACCTCTCACCATTTGCAGGCACAACTACGATTTTTTTTCGTATAGAACAATTGACGTTTTCTCAATCTTATATAAGGTTTATACAAAGGAGATTTTGAAACAAGTTCCCTAACTTCCCTACAACCAGGTTTTTTTCCCATAGGGAAATTTTACTCAATGTATTGAGTAAAATTCTTCTCAGCCACCTTGTGCCTGAATCCATGCTCTTTCCTTTGACAGTTGGATATATCCTTTGGTTCCCTAATAATAAAAGCTGAAGTGGGTTGTAAAAGATAACTTTTTTCTTATTCAACTCAATTTCTATTTTGTGTCCCCATATCTCTGGGCTGTTAGGAAGTTATTTCAGGGTATATTTTCAAGTCATACCTTACATAATCCTTCCAGCTGAGGGGGAAAAAAGTCACATTACACAGTTTCAGGATCCTATATAATGCCGAGGTTTCTGGGATGGGGCAGGTATCTTAGCTGGTCCTTTATTTGTTCTATGCTTCATAGAGGTTCCATGGTCCCTTTATGTCTAGGACTTTCTATTGTTTCTAGTTTACCCTAGAGATCTGATCATCTGCATAGATGCGCTGGCATAGCCATTGCCCATAGGGACTTGCCAATTCCTATTTGCCAGATATTCTTTTAATTACTCTATCTGCATTATCTATTTAATCCTTGTAATAACCCCATATGATAATTGCTCTTATTATCTATATTTTATAGATGAGGACACTGAGGTTACATGATATGCCCAGAGCCCTTGTATCTCTTTAATGGTGAAGCTTTTGCCATGGATTGACTCTTTATTCTTTTGTGTGAATGCTCGTTAATAACCCATTGGCCCACCCTTGCTCTCAGATCTTAGACAAACATCTTATTATCATTTCAAACAATTCATCTTTGCAAAGATTCATCACACCAAGACATGCCAGTAACGTTAGTTAACCTTATTCAATTCATGAAACAAGTATTTCTAGGCACTGACTAGATGTCCAACACAAGTTCTGATGACTGCATGGGATAAGAAGCCAAAAGAAGTACCAGAATCCCTTTCATAAGAAACGTGAAAGTAAATTTTGTCCAAGTTATCAATCTTGTTCTAATAGAATTTAACTTAACTAGAAAGAAATCTAAGTCCTTCAGTCACTAACCCATTAATTTGACTCTTGGGACTCAAACATATGAACATTATTGTTTTCGATGGCCCTTTCTTCTGGGTCATCTCCCAGAAGTTGCATAAGTTTCCTCTTATGCTCATTTGAGAACTAGTGAACCCAGAAGAGCCCACTTTCCCCTTACCTCTCAATCCCTGACGGTGCAATAGGTCTCAAGTCTCAATTTTCCTATTCTCCAATACACTGAAGGCTTCCACTAGGATTAAGATGAGGATGGAATCTTGGAGAAATTGGAAGTGCCATTTATTTCAGAGTCAATGTAGTTTTAATAGGTTTTAGGGATGAACCTGGTACCTAACAACTAAATATAAGGTTTTTATTGGAATGTATATACACATCCCTAAAAAAAAGTTTTGGAACCCAGTGTGGTTACATTCTTTGATTAAGAACCATGTTACATTCTTGCATTTCTTGGTTACCCTAACTATTTTAAACCTGGCCACTTTACAGTAGAACTTCTGGTGTTTTCTCTATTCTTTGCTCTTTTAGACTGAAGTAGATGTTTCTTTTGTAAGATCAGATCTCAACTTGAACAAATCTGTTCCTCTAGCCACCCCAGAGCAGACAGAGCTCTCAATGATAGGGATCATTTAAGACTTTACCACAATGTTTTACAAAGTTCTAATCACCCTTATTTATCTGGAATCTCTTGAAAGTTAATCCCTAATTAGCCAAATGTAAGATAACCTACTGTGGGAGCTAGTTTTACTGAAACATTTCATTAGATTTTGTGACCATGAGTTTAATCCTAGTGAAGGAAAAATCAGAACCCTTTTCCCCACTCTGTCAGGTAGGTCTGATCAAACAGTCCATGATCCTGACAGAAAGCAGAATGTCAGGGCTTCATAATAAGAAACACAAGATCACTAACCCCAGAGACTGATCAGTTTATCTTGTTGCTTCCCCATCAGATTAATAGAAATTTCAATAGGATGAATTCCCTGGGCACAGGACCTGTGGGAAAGAGAGAGTACTGAAATGGAAGATAACCCTAAGCTTTGTCTTAAGGTATTGTTAAACCTCCATCCACCACAGTTTCGTTATTTGTAAAATGGGATCATGATAACTATTTAACAGGGCTGTTGTAAGATCCTGTGGTAAGATATGTGAAGGTGCTTCATAAACTTGTAAGAAGTGTATATATATACCACTGCATATTTTTGAAAATTTGTTTTTATATTTCTTTTGCTTTTTTTTTTTTTTTTTTAAGAGACAGGGTCTCACTCTGTTGTCTTATGCTGGAGTGCAGTGGCACAATCATAGCTCACTGCAGCCTTGAACTCCTGGGCTCAAGCTATCCTCCTGCCTCAGCCTCCCGAATAGCTGGGACTACAGGAATGTGCCACCGTGCCTGGCTAATTTTTCTATTTTTTGTAGAAACGGGTTCTTGCTATGTTGCCCAGGCTGGTCTCCAACTCCTGGCCTCAAGTGATCCTCCTCACTCAGCCTCCCAAATTGCTGGCATTACATGTATGAGCCATCGCACCCAGCTCCTTTGCTTTTTGTCCTAGAAAGTACCTTAACCAGCAATAATGAACACATACATTTTATATGTTTTGTTTGTTTGTTTTTTTGTTTTTGAGACAGAGATTCACTCTGTTGCCCTGGCTAGAGTGAGTGCCGTGGCGTTAGCCTAGCTCACAGCAACCTCAAACTCCTAGGCTCAAGCGATCCTACTGCCTCAGCCTCCCGAGTAGCTGGGACTACAGGCATGCACCACCATGCCCAGCTAATTTTTTCTATATATATTTTTAGTTGTCCAGATAATTTCTTTCTATTTTTTTTAGTAGAGACAGGGTCTCGTTCTTGCTCAGGCTGGTCTCAAACTTCTGAGCTCAAACAATCCGCCCGCCTTGGCCTCCCAAAGTGCTAGGATTACAGGCATGAGCCACCATGCCTGGCCCCACATACATTTTAAAACCATTGCTAGACTTCAGTGGTGGTGGTATGATAGTAGCAATAGCAAGAAAAACAAAAAGAGATGTGTGGGGCTGGGTATGTATGTGTTTATGTCCATGTGGTGGGTTTTCCACTTGCTCCAAGGAAGTTTGTGAAAGCTGTTCAGAGTACAAATGGGAAGGAGCACAGATCAGATGGAGAATCTACCCGTGTGTCAGAGAATCCATGTTAATCTTGTTGCCAACATGACTGTCCATCCCAAGTTCATTTCATTTTTTTTAAAAAAAACAAACATTTTCATTGCTAATATTTTTCAAAGACTTGTGAAGATTTAACTCATTTCTGTGAAACTGGTTCGTATTTCTTAAGCTAACTCAATATAAGAATTTATAATAACTCTGTATAATATTTTATATTTATAATTATATTATCTATATGTTTATAATATTTTATAAATATAAGAATTTATAATAGCTCTTTATATATTTATAATAACTCTTTATATAACTCTTAATATAAGAATTTATCTTAAAACTTTATCTTATAGCTCTGTCTTAAGAAATGAAGTAAATTCCTATCTGGAAGTAAGAATGTCCTAGAACAGATGCCCTTTCCAATTCCACTGCAATGGAAACTTTAGTCTGGATCCCACCTCTTTAAAAAAAACAATCAGGAATGTGTATGGACTTAGTAAGGGTGGAGAAAGAAAGCTGATAATGACTCACTTCAGTTTTTAGAAGGAGGATTAAGCTTCCACTCCCACAAGACTGATGCCGGGAACTCCCACTTTGGAAAATGAGGCAGATCTTGACATGAAGGCAGTCTGAAGCAGTGTCCCACCCTAGAGAAGAAGCTTAATGCATTGCTATAATAGCTTCTAGACTACACAGTTAAAATCTAAGAACCGCAAGTGCCCATTATACTCAAAGGCCTTAAAAATACACCTATCATTTGTTGAGTAATTTCAAACTTATAGCTTTATCCTTAGGAAGTAATTAAGTAAGTATGCAAAGATAGAGCTACTAGGCCGATCATCCAAGTTATTTTCATCATACAGAAACAGTAAAAGCAACCTATACATCTAACAGTAAGAGTTTAATATAATAAATATATCCATATAATGATATATTATTTATATTTAATGTTGTAGATAAATATTAATGTGATAAGATGTCTAAAATGTATTAAGGACAAACACAAGTAACCAACCAGTATGTATACAGTGATTTCATTTTGGTAAAATAAATAAATGTGTGAATGCATGTGTGTGGTTTTAAAAACTCTTAAAGAGGCTGGGCATGGTGGCTCATGCCTGTAATCCTAGCACTTTGGGAGGCCGAAGCAGGAGGATTGCTTAAGATCAGGAGTTTGAGACCAGCGTGAGCAACATAGCAAGACATGGTGGCATGAGCCTATAGATCCAGCTACTCAGGGGGCTGAGGCAGGAGGATCAGTTGAGCCCAGGAATTTGAGGTTGCTATGAGCTATGATGACACCACTGTACTCTAGCCTGGGCAATAGAGTGAGACCCTGTCCCTGTCTAAAAAAAAAAACTCTTAAACACACACACAGTCACAAAGAAGACAGTTTATAAAAGAGCAAAAGGAAACTTTCCCTTATGTTACCTCCCCCAACTCTGGGTCTTGCCTTCATCTCTGGAAACGAGAAGAATGCTGAGGAGTAAAGAGGATATAAAAAGGAGATTTTTACTTTTTATTTTATACTTTCTGTACCTTTTGCATTTTTTCATTGGTACTATTTTTTTAACTTTAAAAGTTATCGAAAGCTAGATGTAAAAGTAGTAATATGGTAACATCATACCATTTTGCATTTAGCTGAACTGGGATTCACCTAAATTTGTGAAGAGTGGAGAGCAAATGAGAAAGAATAAAGGAAAGAGAAAAAGAGGAAACAGAGAGGAAGAGGAGAGCAAGAGAGAACATTTTAAATAGTGTGGTAATTTCTGCCTGTCCATCCTTTCAAAAAGTTTGAACTTAACCCAAAATATATCTGAAAGAAGTAATGTGAATTTGATCCATTTCTGATCCTATGCACTTTTCATACTTTGAATATCTAGTCATGCTGAGCGTGATTCTAGCATTAACAAATTCTTTTATTTTTATTTGTTTGCATTTAAATAACTTGCCTTATAAACACAACTAATATCATTAGTTGCTCAACTGATAAAGCAACACTCTATTACAACACTGAGTGATTTAAGCTATTTCCAAGAGTAATTCTCATTCCCCTGTTAATTTTGAAGTTAACTCCCAATAAGATAAAAAGCCAGTGCAGAAATTAGTAATCAGTGATGTTATTAAGGTGTTTTTTCTTTTTTCTCTCTCTCTTTAGTCATATTTTGTATTTGGATAATGAGAAAGTATTCCTTTGTAATAAGAAAACTACATATTTTAAAAAAAAAAAACAAAAAATTTTGAAACAATAGCTGTAGCTGTCATTTTACTTTCATCTAGCTGATGGGCACCCAGCAACTCTCTTCTGTTTTCCAAAGGCAACAAGATTTCATTATTCAACTCTATTCCCACAGCCATCTCATTTCCTCTCGCTGCCCCAAGTGGAGCACTTTTGGTTATAAAACACCATAGCATCACAATTTTGCACCTACTATCCACTCAGATACAAAACTCACTCAACCTCAGTCTGTGTCAAACAGTATTTGTAACTAGCCCCTCAATTGTTTTTCTTTTTCCTTGTGTAAAGTGTTTCATGAAATCATAAGAAACACAAATTTATATTCATCAGTAAGACTTCTTTTTCAGAATTTGAAATATGCTTGGAAAGTGCTATTGTAGCAAAAATATTAAATAGGCTACTACTTTATTATATAAATTTAAAAAGTCATCCAAGAAACTTTAGATAGCGTAGAAGAGGAACTCACATACTGATGATTAATCCATGCTTTTGCCTGCAAAATTGAGCAATCAGGGTTGAGCTGTCCCTGAAGAACAACTCTGAAATTCTAAAGGGACAATTAAGCTTTTATCTCAGAAGCTTGTAGAGTAACCAAATTTTCTTTTGAAGTTAGACAGTAAGAAGGAGCTGAGGGCTTCCTACTCTTTAGGGGGCCTACTCCTGTGGAAATCTGCCCAACCTGGTAGCCTGACTAGGTTTCAGGGTTAATGGTCCTGATCAGTGGAGAGGGAGACTCCAAGACTATATGGTGTCTATGGAAGATAGAAACTTGGATAGATACTTAATTACAAGTTAGGGATCCGGTTTTAATACCATATTATGTGATGCCCAACAATTTCTTTAATCCTGTGAGCTCTTATTTTTATAGATTTGAAATGGATATAATATTGTTTATTTTCGAATTAAATGAGAGATTCCCTATGGATATACAGTGCTGAGGTCCTAAAGTATAAGAACAAACTTTATACATTTATTAAGAAAAAGACGCTAAAACGCACCCTATCTATAGCACAGTTGTCAGATCTTTTTACTGTGGGAAGCGGCAGACTAGCCGTTCCGGATAAGCCCTGTGGGAAGCCTTAGAAACATCTTCCTGTTCTCCTTCACCTTTTTGCAACTTGTTTACTTATTAAATTAATACCTTGGCAACAAGAATAGCATTTTTCTTGCATGGAATCTGTCTGTAAGAAAACACACACCTGGAAGCTGTCAACAATAATCTTGCCAAATCAGAGTGAGCCCATTGACAACGCTGGCATGGATCAGCCCTAATCCTTCCTCAGGGCACTGAAGCAAAGGACAGAGGAGAGTACCTGTCAGAGGTTCTTAGATGAATCCCGTTCTGCCTGGCCATCCAATGAAGTTCACGGCCACTTCCCCTGTCATCTGACATTAGGACTGCTAAGGGTACTTTATGGCAAGCTCAGGAGATGAACCAAACTCAGGAGATCTCATATAGCACAAATCCAGACATGAGTTCTGAAAATCCTTCCTGAGAAAAAAGTCTCCCTCCCCAGATCCACAGAGCTGTCTGACAATACCCTGACTTGGGCCTCTTCGTCACCTCCAAGGCCGTAGATTTACAGCTAAGCCACTGTAGCAGCCTCCCTACCTGACATCCCACTCACACCTCCAAACTCAACCAACTTCTCTAGGACATTCTGTCCATTATACCATTTTACCCAGAATTCTCAGGTGTACTAAAATCTCCTTCCAGCTTGAATTGTGCTCAGCAACTCCAGTGCTATCCTCACTGTTTCCGTGACCCACCCCCACCAAGCATGCCGGTTTGGGCCTCTCCTAATCTCCACACCACCCTCACCACCGCACCTGACCCCGCTTGATCATTGCTCACTTGCAGAAGGCCAAAGTGTAAACCCTCCTAGTCTGAACCACTCTTGTTGGCCTTCAATGACATATGATAGACCTTTGATGTGTCCCTGAGAGTCTGTGATAATTGATAGTAAAGGAGGCGATAAAGATATATTTTCTACTCCTTCTGCTTTTTAATTCCTTCTTTCCCTACTTCTGAGATGGGGACTGAATAGGGAGGTACCAAATTGATCCGGAGAGAGTGAACTAGATACACTTAGATTATGGAGCCTTATCTCAGTGAGAAGGAATTGGAATCCTACCCTACCAGTCCAACCATCATATCCAATTTTAAACTCTAAACAGCTAAAACAAGGACAGTTGTGAGAGCAGGATCACAGTAGGTAATGGATATGAAAGTGTTTTGCAAACTGTAAGTGATTTAAAACAAATAAATCATATTAACAGCCATTGCAGTGATTCTTTCAAAGGGAAACAACGGTCAAGACCTTGAGTGAATGGAAAAGTCAGTAGTCTCCCACCACCTTCCTCCTTCTCCCAGCCCCACCCCCAAAGCCCAACACTCGCTGTCTTCTATCAGATTCGAATCTCCCACTCCCAGTTCCTCACCCCAGATTCCCTCACACATGCGTGTGCGCGCATGCACGCTTCCCTGCCCCCCCCCACACACACCAGTAGAAACTTCTCAGTTAGCTGTTGATCTCGTTGTAAGATTACAGAAATTCACAATTAGACATGAATAAGGATTAATTCTTCTGGAATATATTTACATTTTAAAGAGTTTGTTAATCAAAAGTATTTTATATTGACAGAATGATCTGTAGAGAGCAAGAGGAAACTGATTTTTATGTATTTTGGGTTTATTTTTCAGATTTTAAATGAATGTTTGCTGTAGTCAACAGAAATAGATTCATATTTTTACCGAAAAATATGTGCAAAAATGTTCGTAAGCTTACTATTCATAATAGCCCCAAACTAGAAACAATCTGAATGCCCCTTAGCAGTAGAATAAACAAATTGTGATCTGTTCACATAATGGAACACTACACAGCAAGGAGAATGAAGGAACTGAAACTGTATGCAACTGTATTTAAGTCTCATAAACATGATGGTGAGTAAAGGAAGCCAGGCACAAATGAGGACACATTATATGATTCCATTTATATAAAGTTCAAAATCAGACAAAACAAATCTATGATTTTGGAAGTCAGGATGGTGTTTACCTATTGGGAGAGAGGCTGATAGTAATGACTAAGAGGGAGGCACAAGAGCAATTTTGGGGTGGTAAAGATGTTTTGTTCCTTGATCTGGTTTACATAGGTGTGTTGATTTTGTGAAAATTCATTGAGCTGTAAACTTATGTACTTTTATGCATATATGTTGTACTTTAAAAGTTTACTAAATTAGCAACATGTTTATTGTAGAAAATCTAGAAAATAAGAACTATATAGTGTTAAAGAAGTTTTAAAAATAAGATAAAATTGTGACTTATATAAATATAAAATGAACACATCAAACATTTAACTAACTAATTAATGAGAGGACCAGTAAGATGTTAAGCTAGTTCAAATGGATTTGATTTACAGAGATTCATATTATCTACCAGACAAAATTAATTTGCATTGACTTGAACAGAAGTCATTTACATAGTTACAGGCAGGAAATATTTGCATTACTGTAACCTGCTCCATGAACCCCTATATGTTTTTTATAATCTTCTCCCTTAACTAGCTACTTGACCCTTTGAATTGTTTCCCAGAAATGATGGATTCAAACTCCTGGCCTCAAGTGATCCTCCTGCCTCAGCCTCCCAAAGTGCTGGGATTATGGGCATGAGCCACCATACACAGCCTGAAATGATGGATTTTCTACAAGATAAAGGAGTTGAGATTCTGAAAGCCCAGGGTAGACTTCCTGACCCCAAGATTCACCACCCCCACAATCTGCCCGGAATGCACATAGCCCCTTGTGAGACACACCACAACCTGCCCCAAGGCATGTGGTGCCTCCTTTAAAAGCCATAATATGCTTTAGTTGGAGAGACGGATTTGAGGCAGCTTCTCCTGTTCTCCCAAAAAGATCTCTATGGTATTAAAGATTTCTTTCTTCCTTGGCAATCCTCATTGTCTCAATAATTGGATTTTTATGCTACAAGCAACTTGACCTAGACCGAAACCCCTTGTGGTTTTGACAACATTACTATCAATTGTCTTCCTCTTTCTCTACAGTTGTAAAATAATCTAATCAAAGACTAGTCACTAGTCAAAGACAATGAAAGCAAAAATAAATGGATGAAGTAGTCAGAACATCAACTAAATTTTAAAGACTTCTAAAATTTTTTTTACAATGGAGTAAAATCCTTCTATTCAGGAATAGTATCTATATACATATAATTTTGTGCCATGTTTTTTAGTATTATGTAAGAATTGTCTTATATCTATAGCAAAATTTAATTAAAAATTTTTTTTAAAATCTTAACTTTTCATATTAAGTACATACTTTTTTGTTTTTTGGTTTTTTTCCCTTTGTTCCAGAAAGCTTCTGTTCACATTTCTGGTTAGAAATGCTCACATATTTTAATTAATATTTTAATATTTTAATGTCAGGCTATCTATTATTTCCTTAGCATATTTTCTTAGAAGAAAAAGTACTAGACCATTTTTAAGACTCTTGATACACATTGCCAAATACCGTAGGAATACGTTCCACTACATAGTTGGGCTGGAGGGCAAGAGAAAGGAAAAATCTTTCTAGGCTACTTGCATAATCCAGGAATTACTCCTGCCCATAAGACTTCCAGGAGTAGAATATATTTTTACAGTTTGTAGCTACCCACCATCTGCCTTCTTTTCTTCCTTTGCTTTTGTACTTTGAACAAAAACCCAGACCTTGCCTGAGGAAAAAGCATGGGTTAGCACAGCAAACCACAAAAATCTCAAGTTCGAACCAAATTCAAGGCTACAAGAAGTCTCCCTGCACTGACGGCTTCATCTGTATTAGGTTATAAATCCCTTGAGGAATTTTCTGGGACCCAACTTAAGCCCCACTTCCTGTGTTTACACATATTTTCTCATCTGTTTTGCCAGTCTTGATTTAAAATATTCTATAAGCCACATGTGTCTAACCATGAGACCTGACTTATTCAATTATTACATAGTATGTATCAATTGCCTAATAAGTCTAATAAGAGCTGGGCACTATGGTCTACTTGGCCTAGGGTAAGTGAGGAGAAAAACAGACTTGTTCCTGTGGTAGGGGTGGAAAAGTATAATATTAATCTTTCCTCACCCATCATAAGGGTTGCAGCTGACACTCCTATAACAAAAGACAGATAACAAGAGAAAAGCATAACAAATGTATTTAATTAGAGTTTTACATGACCTAGGAGCCTTCAGAAATGAAGACCCAAAGACCCAGGAAAAACAATCTATTTTTATGCTTAGGTTCAATGAAGTATGAACAGCTACGTAGAAGTGTGGTTGGACAAAAAGGGGGTGCTCTAATGGTAATAAACTGGAGGGGAGCAGGGGCGGGGGGTGGCGGGTGCCCAGCAAGGCCTGCCTTTCTGTTCAGATTCTTCTGGGCCTCTCCGGGTAATAGTCTCTCCTCCTGGGTATGGGGCAGGACCTCTCTGGAATGAAGGTCTTCAAGGGAGAAGGGAGAGAGTGATTTTCTAGGTTTTATGGCTTGCTTTGAGGGTGAGGAGTTCTAGTTCCTATGACACACCTTGGGGGAGAAGAATTCTGGTTTCCATGATTTGCTTTAGAGGAGAAAGAGGGGTGGGAGACAGGAGGGCAGGGGAAGGTCAGAGAGAATTTACTTCTGAGGCCTTTCCAATGCTCAAAGTATTCAGCAAGCCAAGGTGCCGTATTTTGGGGCATCATGTTCTGAGTCCCGATACTGACTTGGGGGTTCAGAAAGTATGAAATATAACCACATATATGGAATGAACATCACATATTTTAATGTCAGGCTATCTATTATTTTATTTGCTCTTTTTAGATATGGGGTCTTGCTCTGTCGCCCAGGCTGGAGCGCAGTGGCTATTCACAGGCACGGTCATAGTACACTGCAGCCTTGAACTCCTGGCCTCAAGTAATCCCCCCACCTCAGCCTCCCGAGGCTATTTATTACTTTGCTCTATTAGTAGGTAGGCCTCTTCCCAACTAGATAAGATGCTCCTTGAAGGCAGGGGCCATGTCTTTACTTCTCTGGTTTCCTCCAAAGTGCTGAGCACTTATTAGGCAACCAGTGGAGAGCCGCACAATTGAAAACTTTAGCACCTCATGTCTGCATGAACCAAGCTTTCCTCTCAGCTCCTCAATTACTCAGAGAATCTCTGTGGGACTAAGTAACAAATGATTGGGAAACATGAAAAAACTTATTATGTAAGTGATCATTTTATACTTTATATCATTGCCAATAGGTGGCACTATCAATTTTAAAATTATATTTTATATTGTTATAGCCCAAATTGTAAATATTTATGGTGTTAGTGCAATAGATGTTTATTGGGTTCTTTGGATGTGGAAACTGCTTAGCTGGCCACCACTAACAGTAAAAGTAAAAGTACTACATATATCATACTTCCTTTTCCAATAATACCCTAAAGGACATATATTTCCACTTTCAGATTTCATCCCCATTTTTAAAAAAACATCTAGATCTTGGGTAACAACTCAAAAATAACAACAGTTTTACAGTTTTGTCTGTGTGTATGAGAGTGTGTGTGTGTGTGTGTGTGTATTCCAAACCAGTCTAAAATCTTATTTTAAAATAGGAAGAGCGGTACAAAGTTAAATAAAAAGCAAATTAAAAAAAATGTCAATGTGGGGAGAAGAGTTCACTTCTCATTAAAAGGAACTTTCTTTCTTTGTGGAAGATAAAAGAAGTGCGATCCAGGCACAACAGAATTATTTCAACAGCTTCCAAGGCTGCACAATCCCATCTGGAGATAATAAAAGGTCCCATCCCTCTGTGTTGGTTTCAGGAGGTTCATTCTTTGGCAAAACCTGAGGTTGCAAACTGTAGAGCAGTTGCCTGCTGAAGAGGGCCACAGATTGCGTGCAGCTCAGGAGTCTGTGGCCCGCGGGAGCTCCTCTGAAGTCTCCTTAGGGTAGAAAGAGGCCCCTCCACCCTTTCTTCTACACAGGCTGAGGGCAGAAAGGGGGCAAAAAAGAAAGAAAAAGGGAGAAGAAGCAGTGGGGAAATGGACCTGCAGTATTTGCATCAAATACCATGTAATAGTCATTATTTACCTATCTCCTGATGAAAGAAAGGGAACCTTGGACCAAGTCTGTGCCTCTTTTCACCGAATGTCTTTATTGCATCAGGGATTTGAGGAGATGCAAAGATGGAACATACAAGGGCCTTTGCCATCCAGGAACTTTCAATCTAGTAAGTCACAACAGTGCTCTCCTATAGTGGTGGTTAGAAGTGTGGGCTCTGGGAGCAGACTGCTCCTTCGTTTGAATCCCAACTCCACCACTTATGCACCCTTTGGTAGGTTACTTAACCTCTCGTGCTTCAGTTTCCTAACCTGCAAATGGGGAAAATAGTATACCTCATAAAACCATTAGGAGGATTAAATAAGATAATACATTAAGATTTTAACAAAGGGTGCTATTATTAATAATAACTTTAATACACAAAGGAAATGTTAGATGTCATAAGAGAGGCTATGAGAACTCAGAGGCTAGAACAATAACTCCTAGTTAGGTGGGCAGGACAGAGCATTCGTTCATGGCTTTATGAAAGTGTCATTGTAACCAGCTTTGAAGAATAAGTAGGATTTGGATGTGCCAAGAAGGAAGAAAGGAGGATATATAAACAAAGGTAGTCGGAAAGGAGGTGAGAGAGTGTGGAGTGTTTCTAACAGAAATAGTAGTTCAACTTAGCTTGTGTGAAGGGCACACGAAGGGAAGTGAATGGTGAAAAGTTAAGCTGTAAAGATAGGTGGGGGTTATGTACAGGATTTACATCAGGCAATGAGTTTGGACTTTATACTTTGGGCGGTAGGAAGCCACTGAATGTTTCCAAGCCGGAAAGCGGCATGCTCGCAATCGTGCTTTTAGAACTGGCTTGGCAACGAGGTATGACATGCGTTAGAAGGAAGAGAGATGGGTGTGATAACAATAGCTGCCGTTTGCTGAGCTTCCATCAGATGCCTAGCACCGTACTGATCCATTTAGATGGTGAGAGTAATGAAGGTAAAGGTGGCGGTGGGAACGGAGAGAAGAGGTAGGAGACACTGGGGTGGTTAGAACTGACTGAACTTGACACGGATTGCAGGTGGAAGACAAGACAAAGGGAGGAATCTCTGACTTCAGTGGGCGGGAAGATCAAAGTAAGGAGCCAGCAGGTCTAGCAGGAGGAAGTCGATGAGTTTATTTGTTACCATATTGAGTTTAAAGTAGTGAGACAATTGGGCAGTAATGTCTAGTAGGCAGCTAGAAATGTGGAATTTCAGAGAAAAGCTCAGGGCCAGAAAGATTTTCAGATGCCCTGCAAGATTATATCAATAGATGGCAGGAGATTGTATTAAATGACCAAGAGAGAACAGAAATAGGGTCAAAAGATGGCCCAGGATGACCTTGGGGTACACCCATACGAGGGAAAGAGAGAAGGACGTAGGGCCAGAGGAGAAACAGTCGATGAGAGGACAGGCCCAGAAAAGCAGCGACGCAGAAGAAAGAGACAATTTCAAGAAAGAGGAGGAAGTCCCCAGTTACCAGTGCTACAGAGGATATGAAAACAAAGGATGAGGAAAAAAAAAACATATTTGGCAACTAAATGGCCCTTGGTGATCACTTAAAGAAAAGTTTTAGTGGAGTGAGGAGCCAGGAAGCTGGTGTGGAACAGGGTGGAGAGAGCACTTTCTGGAGGCAGGCAGGCCTGGATTCAAATCCAAGTTTTCCTACTTAGTAACTTCAGTCAAGTGACACTGCACAAAGGAAAATGTGGTCCACCTTTACACTCCTATGCAAAACATAAAAATTCTCTATCACCCTCTAATGTTTTAGAAATTAAATAAATTTCCAATGAAGTAAAAAGGCAAAGTTTTTATTTCTAACCACGAGCTCTTCTCACCCTACCGGTTGAGAATCTCTATGATACTTAGGTTCAGAGAAGGTCAAGTTGTGGTTGGAGACAATGACTTTGCAGCATAACCAATTCATCTAATTTTACTATCCCTTTGACAGCCTAGGGACAGGAACAGAGAAGTTAGATGGTGTGTCCTATCCAGGGTTGGGATTGGGAAGACTGGCTGCATGGGACAAGGGTGATGGAACTAAGATGCTGGTCAGAGCCTTTGCTACATATGTCCCCCTGGAACCCAGGCTCAGAAAGGGCTGTCCAGCCTTGTATTTGTTTCCTAGGCTGCCATAACAAAGTATCACAAATGAGGTGGCTTAAAATAACAGAAATTTGTACTTTCACGGTTCCAGAAGCAAAGTCAAGGTATTTCCAGGGTTAGTTCCCTCTGAGGTCTCTTAGGGAGAGGCTGTTCCATGCCTCTTTCCTAGCTTCTGCCAATGGCTGGCAATCATTGGAGTTCCTTGCTTTAGAGATACATCACTCCAGTCTCTGTCTCTATCTTCAGGTGATGTTCTCCCTCTGTCTCTGTATCTTCACATGGCCCTCTTCTTAAATAAACACCAGTCATGCTGGATTAAGGGCCATTCTTCTCCAGTATGATCTCATCTTAACTAATTACATCTGCAATGACACTATTTCCCAATGAAGTCACATTCTGAGGTACTGAGGGTTAGGACCTCAACATATCTCTTTGGTGGGGGTGCGGGGGGACACAATTCAACCTATAATAGGCCTGATGGCAGGAAAGAGAGTTGAGTGAGGTAGGGGAAGAGGGGGAGGAGTGGGGGCTAGTCAGAGTGGCAGCGGGTATGACGTGGAATTTCTAAATACTAGGTGGAGGTGCCTTTGGCCTCAAATGGGTCTGAGTTTCGGATGACTATATTGGTTTATACAGATTTAATTATGCCTCTGGCTTTAGAACACTGTTTTAACCATCAGGAATTGACTTAGATGTGTGAGTTTACTAAAGCTCCAGTACAGATTAACTCGGTCCTCTGAAAACGCTTGGGGTGCTAATCTGATTGGAAGAGGCTAGGGGACTTGTCCTAAAGCTATGATTTATGACAAGCTCATCATGTTTACGTAGCTTGTTATTATTAATATTTGGGGTGACCTGGGATTAGGACACTGAAGGGGATTAGGGACCTCAAGGAGGTTGGGGGGGTCAGACCAGCAACCAACCTTATACTTCCATTGGTCTCTAGCTTATCCTTTTATCCTGCTGCCCCTTCAAGATCTGTTGTAACCATATTAATCAACCTGTTAGTTAGAAATTGAACCAAGACTCCGTGATCTCCATGTTCTCGGACTCACTTGCTGGCACTATGCTCCTTAACAGAGAAAGTAGTATAGTAATTCAAGCATTTTGGGGCAGGCTATAGCAGCAGCAGTCTTGCATAATGGTGAAGGTCACATACATTTGCTGTCCTTGGAAAAGTGGATAAGAAACTACACACAACTAGCAACACAACCCATGCTGCGATACAGGTTGTCCAATTCACAGAAACAAAAAGACACACATTAAATTAAGTACAATAGAATGGTTGCTTCTGGGGAGAGGGAGGAGAATGGGAAGAGAGACAAATAAAATGAGATAGATAGATCTCAATTGATCAAGAAAGGGGCCTTGGGCCGGGCACGGTGGCTCACGCCTATAATGCTAGCACTCTGGGAGGCCGCGGTGGGTGGATCGCTCAAGGTCAGGAGTTCGAGACCTGCCTGAGCAAGAGCAAGACCCCCGTCTCTACTAAAAAT
>CAUYSK010075852.1:0-11405 GCA_963575035.1 Avahi laniger
AAAAGAACAAAAGACATCCTATAAAAAAGACATCTGCAGCACAATTCACAATTGCAAAGATGCGGAAACAACCCAAGTGCCCATCAATACATGAGTGGATTAATAAAATGTGGTATATGTATACCATGGAGTTCTACTCAGCCACAGAAAACAATGGTAATCTAGCACCTCTTGTATGCTCCTGGAAAGAGATGGAGCCCATTCTAAGTGAAGTATCCCAAGAATGGAAAAACAAGCACCACATGTACTTACCATCAAATTGGTATTAACTGATCAATATTTAAGTGCACATATAATAGTAACATTCACTGAGTGTTGGGCAGATGGCAGGGGTGGAGGGGATGGGTATAAGTACATCTAATGGGTACGGTGCACACCATCTGGGGAATGCACACTCTTGAAGCTTCGACTGGGTGGGGCAAAGGCAATATATGTAAATTAAACATTTGTACCCCTGTAATATGCTGAAATTAAAAAAATAAATTAAAATAAAAATAAATTAAAAAATAAAAAATAAAAACTATTCTATTGAATGAATATGAAATACTGGTTTAATTTATAAATATTAACTACACTAAAAATTAGATTAGTTCAAAATTGTTAGATCGAATGAAAAAAGAGAAATTGAAATAAGTAATGTCATAGAATGGTTTTATATTTGAGCAATTTAACCCAATGTGTATGGAGAGGGATTTAAGCACTATGAAAAGCATAATTAAGGGAGAAATGTTTTTGGTTTTCATAGAAAACATTTTTTAAAACTTGTACCCAGAAATAAGGAGTATTTGGAGAAAAATGCTAAAACTTTTTAGCATTTAAACATTGGAAGAGACAAAACAGCTAGGACAGCATCCTGATAAAAAGAGGGGGAAAGTATTTGGGAAAGAAGATATACACAAGAACAAAACAAACATGCAAACATTATTTAATGTTTGGCAAGCTCTGATATATATATATATATCATTTTGTTTTCACTTAATCTAATAGAATGCCTGGACAGACATTATTACCTAAAATGTAAATCCTCCTCCTCCTCAGTACTCCTGTAATATTTTTTTCTTCTCTAGGTTCTGATGTTCATTAAATGGCTCCATCATTCCCTTACTTTCTCAGTTGTGAAAGTTTGGGATCATAGTTGATTCTTTTTTCTTCCTGAATCTCACATCCTTTCATCACATACCATAATTTGTATTATTATAATGATTTATAACCCACTTTCGTTATAAATACAACATACTTGACCACAAGGTGTTTTGGAAGCATTAACTAATTTAACCCCATGATAACACTGTGCTGTATATACTGTTTTATTAATAGAGATGAGTAATTTCAATTTTAGTCCAAAATACATATTAGAGCCTAGGTACCTAATAAGTGACAAAACCAAAATTTAAACCCTAATTTTTCTGCCACTCAAGTTCATGTGGCTAAACATTTTGTGGTAATACTTTATGGTGTTTCTAGATTCTGCTTAGATCTAGTTTAAGTGCCTCTTTATAATCTCAATTAGCATCTTATCTCATTTGCATAGGACAGTAGCTTATTAACTTGACTTTCTGTAGCCACTATTGGCCCCCTGAAGCCCATCTTTCCCGCTGAACTCAGACAAATATTTGTGAGTTAAAAATATAATCATATTACTCTCTTGTTTCAAAACAGATCAATGACAATCCTTTTTCTTTAGGAAAAACTCAAACAAAACTTTGTTTTGATTTTGATAGTAACTGTTGTCAACTTTGTCTTGAGGCAATCAACTCCCACTTCTCACTTCCTCGCCACACTAGAACTAGAACTCTATTCCTTTTGTTACCTGTTCACAGCTATTTACATAACTTTTTTTTTCATTTGCCTGAATTAGGACCTCCCTTCACCCACACCCGTTTTTTCCTAAATGTTTTTAATCTTTAGATTTCAACTTTAAAACTTTTTCTTCAAAGAAAGTCAAAATTTCACTATCACGTAATCCAAAGCACTGTTCAGGTTTTCATAACCTTCATTCCTCTTCTGAATAATTATTTGATTTCTGGGTTTCCCATTAGTTAATAGCCTCTGTGAACGCAGATCTAATTTATCTTGTTTATTGATCCCACAACCCACACCCCCAATACATAGCACATTTCTAGTTCATGGTACTCAGCAAATGAATGTGGAAAGACTAAATCAATTGCAATTAAGCACACATTGGAAGTTTTAAACTTCTCTTATTTATGTTAGCTACAATTTTGTAAATATACATCTCTCATGCTTGTAATCACATGCTAAATATACAAATTCATCATATGTAACATTTATTTTTGTATTATCCATGTGCACATCTCAAAGTAATATGAAACACTGAAAATATAGTGCCGTAAAACTGCTTAGCGACATTGTCCCATCTTTCAATTATGTAAATAAACTACAATGTCTGATTTTTTACTAAGATTTTGATCTTTGTTTTTATGAAATCTGCAAACTTGCATGTACATTCAAGCACACCTTGTTTTATTGCAATTCGTTTTATTGCACTTCACACTGTTTTTCACAAATCGAAGGTTTGTGGTAATCCTATGTCAAGCAAGTCTTTTGGTACCAGCTTTCCAACAGTATGTGTATCTTAGTCACATTTTGGTAATTCTATTAATATTTCAAGCTTTTGCATTGTTATTATATCTATTATGGTGACCTATGATTAATGATCTTTTATGCTCCTATTTTAATTGTTTTGGAATGCTATAAACCACATCCATATAAGACAATGATAACTGTTGTACATGTTCTGACTACTCAAATGACTCTATTCTGGGAGTAGGTAAAGGAATTGTGATTGAAATGAATAGATCAAGGAACTGAGAGGCACTGAAGGCATGATTAGGTAGTTATAAATCCCTAAAGATGAGCATGATATCTAAATCTGTCTGCATTGTACTTAGTATCATTTTTATTTTTATATTGATGGTGATGATATTAGATGTGTGATCCTATGTTTAATTTTACTAAAACTCCTTAATCATCTAACTGAAAATAATGAGGAATTGGCTGTGTTTCAAAGTGTTGGAAATTCGAATCAGGTTCCCACATTCTTCTACTATTTCACACTATGTAATCTCTTGGAGAATGTGATTATACAGAAAGTGCAGTCCCATAGGAAATGAGTTTAAAATTCTGATTAACTTTCTGGACAGATTTTTTTTTTAATGCAATTAACAATGACTTCAATTAACCTACTCCTGCTTTATTACACATAAGTATAATTATTTTAAGAACTCGAAGAAATCAAAACACATATAGTGCTGAATTGCAAGTAAATTTAGTCAACAATTAAAATGAAATGTAAGGTGCACAACATGTTAGCTATGTATATACTCTGAAAACACAAATATATTCCTAAAGAGAAATTAAGAATTTGGAGGAGGCCTTTATAGAAGAATAGCATTTCCAAGGGGCTGTAAATTTGTTTGTTTTAGATATGATTTAGGTGGCTTGTAGTTGGATAGCTGTTTAAGGATTCATTTTCACCTTTAAGAGGAGTTAGGAGTGACTATATAAGGAATACATTCAGGAAAACAAGGTGACAAATCTCTTTCCTCTCCCATCCTCTATTGGTCCTTCAATAAATATTTCATAATAAACCAGTTAGAGATATGTTAGACTTATTATGTTTGTTTATCATTAACTTTGTTGTTCTCATTTACCTTTAAGTAGACATTTAATTCATTTCTAATGTTAAGCTATTATAAATATAATATAAAAATATAACAAAAAGATATATGTTTATAGATACAGGCTGTGATTTCTAAGAATGCTGGCTGGACCAGGTTATATTTGACTATACGGATTTTAGATACTGAGAAATTTCTCTTCACAAAAAGCAAGTACCAATGGCAGTTTTCTAACAATGTAGGAAAATTATGCTCTTTTCACAGTATAACCAACTTGGATATTGCCACTTTTCAGTTTTCCATCTTATTATTTAAAAATTATATATTTTTACATTATAATTTACTTGGGTTGAAATCTTATTTATGAATGTATTGATCAATTGAAACTTTCCTTTGATTTGAAAATTTTATCTTTTTAACCATTTTTATTTAGGTTGACTTTTGTTGAATTTTAATAGCTATCAATATTAATATACATAGATAGTAGAATATTAGGGTATAATTTTGTCTAAATGAAAGGAAGAAGGCCAGTGTAACAGAAATAAAGAAAAGAGTGGTAAGAGAGGAAGCCATAAGACAGAGGGGGGCCATTTAAAGTAGTGCAATTATTTGCCATAAGATAAAAGTGAGGCTATGAAAGATATTAAGTATAGATGAAAAATAATCTGATATGCATTTTTCAAAGATTATTTTGGATTACTCTGTGAATAATAGATTAGAGGAGTTAGTTGTACATATGAATTGTTAGACATCTATTGAAATGGTCTGGGAGACAAGTTGGTAGCTTGGACTAGTATTATGGAGGTAGTAAGTAAAGGAATTAGATAGATTTTAAGGGACTGCTTAGAAAGTAAATTATCAGGTCAGTTAATAATAATAAATAATAAGATACAGTTATAAATTATGTGCAGTAAAAAATTAACACAATAACTAATAATAATGAAGAACAATATAACAATATACTATAATGCAAGTTATGGGAATGTGTTTTCTCTCTCCCTCTCTGTAGCTCTTAAAATATCTTGTGGTGCTATACTGTGGCTAACTGAAACTATGGAAAGCCAAATCGTGGATAAGATGGACTATTGTAGTTCTTTGCTACTTCAAATTTTACAAGTTTTTAAAATTAATCTTGTCTTTCATTTTACTTAGGCTTATGATTTTGTAATTTGCTAGATTCATCATTATATAATGCAAGGATTTCAACTTAAAATTGACAGATTTTCATCTCAACCAAATATATTCCAATTTTGAAATAGGTTAAGGAATGTGGAAATTCAGAGTCCCATCTAAGGATAAATTCTATCTCTGCTTACTACTGAGCTTCCTATCAAACCTGTTTCTTGTAGATAATCAGTTGGTGTCCTGGAAAATTGATATTAATTCATAATTTTTTGTTTGGGCCTGACAGCCAAAACTCTTCAAACCCCTAAGTCATCATATCTGAGAGAAAGGAAGATCCTTCTTTCCTTAGAAACAAAACTCAGGAATCTTTTGTATGTTTTCTCTGTTTCCAAACTTTCACAAAACATAGCGTTGAACGTGACTATAAAGCAAATAGTGTACATTTTCAGACTGTCTCAATTTTACATATCTTTTAAAAAAAAAAATATCCCACTTAGCCTCAGATCTTTGTTATTTTGTTTAGATTTATCTTTAATCTCTCTGTAACAAAAATCACTGGATAGAAATTGACCACAGTTAACTAATGCCACCAAATAATTTCATACTATTGGAAATCACATTGGGTTATCTTGGCTAAAAGCATATCATTATATGTTTGATGAATATGGAAATTACAAAAAAAAATCTCCTAGTAGGTATCTTACTTTTTGGCAAGCTTTGTTATATTTTTAAACTGATATCTACCTTTAAGGTAGTTCGTGATATCATCTACAATCGATCTGGGCTAATTTTTACTTTATTGTTGATTTTTCTCTTCTAGAGAAAATATCTTTAAATGATTTAGTGCATGAAGTAAAAAAAAGAAGAAAATAAGGATACAGAGAAAAAAATTAAAGAATATTAGAGTTTAAACCTTTGAACTACTGAAGTGGAACTTTTTGGACTCTGTTCTTCTGCCCCCAAATCTCTTTATTTTATGCCTTACAAGAACTCTTAAAGAGTAGAAAATCTTTTGTGCCATTGTTCAGATAGGAAGCACAATTGAAATTCTAAAATTCTATCAGTCAGAGGGAGCCACAGCCTATTTTTTAGACACTTTATTGAAATATTATTGATATACAAAAGACTGTAAATATTTAATGCATACAGCTTGATGTGTTTGGAGGTAAGTATGCACCTGTAAAACCATCAAAATAACCGATGCCATCAACCTCCAAAACGTTTCCTCCTATATCCTTTGGTTTTATGTTGTTGTTTTATTCATTTTTTCCTTTTACATAAATGCACTTGACATAGATCTATTCCTTGAGGCAATTTTTAAGTAAACAACATAGTATTGCTAATCATAAGCCCACTTTGTATAGTAGATATTCAGAACTTATTTATCTTGGATGTCTGAAACTTTGTGCTTTTTGACAAAAACCTCTCCTTTAGCCTCACCTTTAAAACCCTGACAACCACCATTCTACTTTCTGTTTTTATAGGTTTGACCATTTTATATCCCATTTAGCATTGAGCATTTGTCTTTCTGCATCTGACATTTCACATAGCACACAGCATAATGTTATCCAAATCTATCCATGTTATTGTAAAGGCAGGATTTACTTCTTTTTTAAGGCTGAATAGTGTATCATTGTCTGTTTACACCACATTTTTTTATCCATTTGTCTGTGATGAACATTTAATTTATTTCCACATCTTGGCTATTATAACTATTTTCTATAGATGAACAAATAGATATGTTTTACATAAACTAAATCATATTATAGTAGGTGTTCTATAACCAACATAATCAACATATGGAAAAGATTTCTGCACCCCGATGTTTATTGCAGCACTATTCACAATAGCCAAGATTTGGAATCGACCTATGTGCCCATCAATGGATGAATGGATTAAGACAAAGTGGTACATATACACAATTGAATATTATTCAACCATAAAATGAATGAAATCCTCTCATTTGCAACACCATGAGTGGAACTGCAAAATACTATGCTAAATGAAATAAGTCAAGCACAGAAAGACAAATTTTACATGTTCTCTTTCATATGTGGGAGCTAAAAGTTAAAATAATTGATCTCATGAAGATAGAGTAGAAGGATGGTTACTAGAGTCTGGGAAGGATCACAGGGAGGGAGGATAAAGTAGGGATGGTTTATGGGTGCAAAAATATAGTTAGATAAAATGAATAAAATCGAATATGCCTATAGTTAGCAATAATTTATTGTATATTTTTAAATAACTCAGAGTGAAATTAAATGTTTCCAACGCAAAGAAATGATAAATGCTTGAGGTAATGGATACCCATTACCCTGATTTGATTATTCTATATTGTATGTCTGTATCAAATCATCACATGTACCCCATAAATATATACAACTATTATATACCCATAATTAAAAATATATAATGTATTTTAAATTATCATATTTATATTTTTACCTAAATAAATGTAATTTCCTTAATTTCTTAGCAGTTTTGACAGTATTGGCATTTCATACAAAATAATGGGCTCAGAGTATTTGGGTATCTGAAATTCTATATTATTTAACATACTGTTATCATACAATGTTAATGTATTCAATAGGCACTGCTAAATTTGTACTCACCTTTTCTCAAAT
The DNA here is from genome assembly GCA_963575035.1 of Avahi laniger. NCBI lineage: Eukaryota > Metazoa > Chordata > Mammalia > Primates > Indriidae > Avahi > Avahi laniger. The sequence continues at coordinate 7,391 of CAUYSK010075852.1, forward strand.
GATTAGACCTCAATTAGCAACGTTCTAAAACAGAAATAAATTCAATTCATTAATATGTATTTTCCTGAATATTAAAATAAAAATAAGTAATATGAGATTATTTATCAACTATCAAAGATAATTTTATCCTCTTTTTCTTTCTAACATTCTATTTTTTTCCCCTCTCTTTCAAGAACAAATACTCTGAAATAGTTTCTAGCTTGTTTCTAATTGCTCAAGACAGGCCTAAATTCATTATACTTTGAAGATTCAATTGTGCAGACAAATGGACATTATCAGTTTCATGAAATTTCCGTTTCAATGAGTTATATGTATAATTTACTTGATAAAGATTTTAACAAGAATAAGTAAGTGTGTGACTAAATGGTATGTTCTTCAGTCCCCAAAAGATAGAAAAATAATTATCTTATTTGAATGATAAAGACCTGTTTTTTGAATAAGATCGTTATACTTATTCTAGGGTCTATTTTATTCCAAGATATACCTCATTGTGTTTGGTTCAATTAGTTTTATTACTAAGAAAATAATGAAAACCTAAGTACTCTATAAGCTGGAGAATGTGGTGCTTTTTTCCTTTGGAGAGAACAAAAGTCCCATTCACAAGTGCTCTTCATTAATAAAAAGGACACGTACAAAAGAAGAAAATATAGTTTTTAGCCAGACTTTAGGATTTTCTTACGTCTATACATATGGCTTTTAAAAATGGTGCTATCTTTTGTATAGTAACTAAAAATAAAAACAAACATCAAGAAGTAGACAGTATTCAAATAAAAATATGCTTCAATGTTATCATCAGTAAAAATATAATTTTCTCACACAACTTGACATACATGTTCTTATTAGGTTAAAAGAAAGCTTTTGAATGGGAAAATGACCTATATCATTTGTCTCTTGTCTACAAGTGGCAGTTCTTTTAGGGTCTTCAATGTTTACCAATGCCCATATTTATAAGTTGAGGTCATTAATTATTACTAACCTTAAATTTTATTTCAATAGTTTCTTTTTATATTTTGGAGATATGCATACTTCCCTCTCTTTCCTAGGAAAATTATACTTTTGGTTATTTTTAGTTTTTAAAAGATAAACATTCAATTTGTTGAATATTGATCCTAAAATTTTTGTTAGTTCTAGATTCAAAATCCTATTACTTAATACAATTTTATTGAGAATATGCAGCCATGCTTGGATTCAAGTTTAATTAGTTTACAAGTTCAATCTTTGGCACTGATAAAGGCATGAAATCAACATTCAAATTATATTTACCTTTTAGCTACTAGGACACCTACTAGCTTCACTTTTCTACAGGAAATCACATTTAAAAAACTAACTGGTTCTTGTTAGTGTCCCTAATAATCAAGTTAGATTGCCACAAAATATCTCAATTGAGATGTAGTCCCTAATTAAAAAACTAATGAAAGTGCTCAGATGCTATTTTAGGTTGGCTAAAATACTCTGTCCTTGAGTAAAATGCATTATCATCATAACGTCAGTGAATAAAGGCATGCGGAAATGCATATTTGATGAAGAGAGCATGTGCAGTATTTCCACACAAATATAGAAATGATTTTATAATGCAACTGTCAATAAAGCATATTGTGAAGTTTCTTCAAATTTTAAGTAAGTTGAAACAAAAGCCCTGGTGTTATCTTGAAATATACATCAAAATGGAAGTTTAGACTATTGACAGCATCTTTCAATTAAGAGGAAACCAAATATATTTTGTAAAAATAATAACCACAGTAATAATATTTAGGTACTAATTTTTGGAACCAATGTATAGATAATGGGCACTTCTATTTTTAGGAATACATATGCAAATGACACATTCTTAAATTATTTATTTTAAATATTTTGGGAGTTGACTCTGTTGACTTATTGTCATTGGCCAAGAATTCCTACAAAATTTAACAATACAAAATAATAAATATAGAACACTAAATTTCACCATGCCTTGAATGTAAGGCTCCTATTTGCTCCTAAGGTGCTGAAGTGTAGATAAGTTATTAAATTTGGGTTTATTGTGTTCTACCCCTACCTATGGTGTTTTAAGAGTGCTTTGGATGTGGAGTGTAACACTTTGAGAGGAGAGAAAATGAATAAATCCAAACAGATACATTAAACCAGTTTGGATGAGATGATATTTTCAACAACCATAGTGTTTAATTTTCTTATTTGTTTGTTTTACTGAAATAAACATATATGTTAGTATGACATCACCAGGTACCGGCAATAATTTAACAACTTAAACTTAAATATAATTGAGAATAGTCATGAAAGAACCCACTGAGAGATTGCTGAATGTTATTCACTATTTCAAGTAGATTTTTAATTATAAAACAATCAAAGATAAATAAATCACCAAGTTTCAATTGTAGTAACTAGTAAGAAAATGGTGAATTGAAATATCAAGACAATATCCTTCAGAGATCAAAAGTTGAATGAACAAAATACTTATTAATTTGTTATTATGCTTAATGTGTTAATAAAAAGTAAAAAAAAACCGTAATTTCATTAGATTTTCCAAATATTTAAGACATCTTGTGCCTCTAGGCTATTCAGGATCAAAAAATTAAAAAGTTACACTATACAATGAAGTGTAATACAAAATCTAACTATTGTTGAGCTTTGAATCCTGAGACCAACATTAAACAAAATAAATTGTTGACTGATTGTTAAAACATGCTCTTTTATCTAAATTGCAAACAAATAATAATAACAACTATAGTTATTTTAAAAGAGGAACACAAAGAGCCTAGTAAAGAGCTATGTTTCTACCTTCCTTTAGAAGTCATACACCTTTCTGGACTTCACTAGTTAAATAAGTTTAACTATTAGATGGCAAGTAATTATAGAAGTCATATGTGGTAGACAGTATAATGGTGTCCCAAATATAATCATGTCTTAATCCCTTGAGCCTGCAAATATATTGCATTCTCTGGTAAAAGAAGCTGTTATGAGCTGAATTATATCAACCTCCCAAATTTATATTGTTAAGTCCCTAACATCCAGTACAACAGAACATGACTGTATTTGGAAACAGGGCCTTTTGGGATGTGATTAAGTTAAAATGAGGCCATTACTGTGGGAACTAATCCAATCTGACTGCTATCCTTATAGACAGGAAATTTGACAGGCAGAGAGAAAGCAGAGATGCGTGCATGTAGGAAAGACCATGTGAGGTCAGAGAAAGAAGGTGGCCATCTGCAAGCCAAGAAGAGTGGTCTCAGGAGGAACCAAACTTTCCACACCTTGATCTTGGGCTCCTGGCTCCTAGAATTGTGAGAAAATAAATTCTTTTTAAACCACCTAGCGTGTGGTATTTAGTTATGGCAGTCCTGACAAACAAATACTGGGATTTTGCAGTTAGTTAGGTTGAATTAAAGACGTTGACATAGGAATATTATACTGCACTATCTGGGTGAGCCCAATGTTGTCACAAAAGTTCTCATAAGAGGAAGGGAGGAGGGTCAGAACCAGAGAAACTCCATGACAGAAGCAGAGATTGGATGCATAATATGAGGTACTTGAAAATAGAGGAAGGGGCCGTGAAACAAGGAATGCAGAAGGTCTCCAGTAGCTGAAAATATCACAGATGTATTCTCTCCTAGAGTCTCTAGAAGGAACAGAATTATTTTGACACCTTCATTTTAGCCTAAAAAGTATACTTCATACTTATGATCTTCAGAACTGTAAGATAATAAATTTGTGTTGTTTTAAGCCAAAAACACCAGTGATAATTGTTATTATTTTGAAATTCATTTTTCCTGGTCCGTTACTCGATTCCAAAAAAGTAGCCATCAGGATTTTTATTAGCACTGAGCTCTTAATCTGTTTGAGTTTGAAACAGATTAAGTTTGAAATCAGCTAAAACTTAATGGTATTTGTGTGAGTCAAGGCCACAGCCAGGACTCAGACCTGACACTTAGATCTCTCCCCAGTGCTGGAGTCAGAGACTGGGGTTGGAAAACTAGAGGTTGAGCAAGAAACAATATCTGAAGAAAGAATTCTTCATCTG
>CAUYSK010075854.1:0-28223 GCA_963575035.1 Avahi laniger
GCTTTCAAGCTGTCAATATAATGTCACTGATCAGGAGTTGGAAACACAACCAAAAGCTAGGTTTCCAAAAAGATAAATAAAATTGATGGTCCTCTTGCTAGATTGACAAGAACTACAAGGGAAAGGACTAATACAGTCAATTAGAAATGAAAGAGAAAAGGTCACAACAAACACCATGGAAATACAAAGCATTATCTTTGAACACTATAAAAACCTATATGCCCAAAAACTACATAATGTAGAGGAAACGGACAAATTCCTGGAAATGTACAACTTCCCTAAGTCCACCCAGAAGGAAATAGAATTCATGAACACACCAATATCAAGCACAGAAATTGGAGCAGCAATTAAAAACCTTCCAAAAAGTAAAAGTCTGGACCAGATAGGTTCACTTCCGAGTTTTACGAAACATACAAAGAACTCATACCTAAACCACAAAAATTATTCCATGACATTGAGAAAGATGGTATCCTTCCTAACTCATTCTACAAAGCCAATATCACCTTGATACCAAAGCCAGGAAAGGACACAACAACAACAAAAAAAAGAAATCTACGGACCAATATCCCTTATATTAATGCAAAAATCCTCAACAAAATTTTAGTAAATCAAATCCAACAGCATATCAAAAAAATAATTCACCATGATCAGGTGGGCTTTATCCCAGAGATACAAGGCTGATTCAACATGCACAAATCTGTAAATGCAATTTGCCACATAAATATAAGCAAGAACAAAGACCACATGATTCTCTCAATAGATACAGAAAAAGCATTTGACAAAGTATAGCACACCTTTATGATAAAAACTCTTAACAAAATATGCATAGATGGGACATACCTTAAAATTATTAAGACCATATACAATAAACCCACAGCCATTATCATACTGAATGGGGAAAAATTGAAACCATTCCTACTTAGAATTTGAACCAAACAAGGTTGCCCACTATCTCCACTTCTATTCAACATAGTGCTAGAAGTCCTTGCTAGAGCAATTAGACAAGAGAGGGGAATTAAGGGCATCCAAATGGGAACAGAAGAAATCAAACTCTAATTCTTTTCTGATGATATGATATTATACTGAGAAAACCCCAAGGATTAAACCAAGAGACCTCTGGAATTGATAAAGGAATTTAGTAAAGTTTCAGGATACAAAACCTATACACACAAATCAGAGGCATTCATATATGTCAATAATGGTGAAGCCAAAAATCAAATCAAAAAGGCAATACCTTTTACAATAGCCTCAAAGAAAATTAAATATCTAGGAATATGTTTAACAAAAGAGGTGAGAGACATATACAGGGAGAACTATGAAATACTAAAAAAAGAAACTGTAGAAGATGTAAACAGTTGGAAAAATCTGCCTTGTTCGTGGATTGGCAGAATTAACATTGTTAAAATGTCCGTACTACATAAAGTGATCTACATAATTAATGCAATCCCTATCAAAATACCATCATCATTCTTTTCAGATCTAGAAAAAATAATTCTATGCTTTGTATGAAACCATAGAAGATCTTGTATAGCAAAGTAATCTTAAGCAAAAAGAACAAACTGAGAGGTATCAGTCTACCAGACTTCAAGCTGTACTACAAGGCTATAGTAACTAAAACAGTATGGTACTGGCACAAGAACAGAGATATAGACCATAGAAATAGGACTGAGAATCCTATACCTATTGAGTATAATGAATAATATTCTGGTGACACGTACACTAAAATCTTTGTCTTCAACATTATCCAATGTATTCATGTAACACAAACATTTGTACTCCCTTAATATTTTGAAATAATAATAAACAAAAATTTTATAATAAATTAGGCAACTATCAAAATTGACACAGGAAGAAATAGAAGACAACCTATATCTAATAAAGAAATTTAATTTGTTATTGACCCCCACCCGTTAAAAAAATGAAGTTCAAATGATTTGGTGAGTTCTATCAAATATGAAAAGAAAGCACCAATTTATACAGAATATTTTAGAACACAAAGGAAGAGAGATCATTGCCTAAATTGTATTATGAGGTTAGCATAACCATAAAAATAACTTAGCAAAGATATTACAAAAATTAAGAAATCTAGATCAATGTTCTTTATGAATGTAGATAAAATTCTTCTTATTATAATATTAGCAAATTATACCCAATAATGGATAATATCGTGACCAGGATGGACTTTCCAATATCATGGGTTGGATTAATATTTAAAAACAACTAATATAATTTCCTGTATTAACAGGATAGAGGAGGGACCATGTTATTATTTTAGTAGATGTAGAGAAAGCATTTGAAAGCCCTTAAAAAAATTTAACATTTATTAATAATCAAAATTGTCAGTATACTGGGGATAGTGGGAAACATCCTCAAATGAGTAAAGGGCATCTATGCAAATCCTAGGGACGATAACATACATAATGGTGAAGATCTGAATTATTTCTTCCAAAGATTAGGTACAAGCCAATGGTTCCCACTTTCACTACTACTATACAGCATTGTACTGAATAAAGAGTACATCTACTTTTCATAATTGCCTCAATTTTCTCAGTGAAGTGGAAAGCTGAATTGTTTTTTGAAAGAGTGAGGATTGAGGTGAGTTTATTGTGAGTTGGAAAAAAAAAGTACAAAAATGTCATCTATACATGGGGATAAATGAATGAATAAGGGAAGTATGATATTATGCCTGGTTGCATAAGGGCTCATTGACATAGTGTTTATAGTGGTATGATGTTGTCCAACAATATAGCTGGGAGTTTTTCTAGAGAAGTACAATGATGAGAAATGATTTCTATTTCAAAGATGTGTACTCTTCAACCTATTTGTCAAATATGCCAGCCATGCTTTTAAGAAACTGACATTATTTCTGGAAATGATTATTAAATTGTGTTGTAAGACACCTCAACATCTATCCAGCCAAAATTAATAAGAACATATTTTATAACTGATCATCTTTTAAAAAAATAGACACTCAAATTTAGCAAACACAATTAAGCACAAATTTTAATTTCAACCAAAGAAGGAACCATTGATTGATTTTCGGTGAATTGATTGAATTGATTGAATTACATGGATAAAAACCAGAATTGATTTTCGGTGAATTACATGGATAAAATGCTTTCACATATTTCTTTTTAAATCTTTCATCTAAAATACATTTACACAAAAATTGTCATGAAGGAAATTACATATTTTATAGAAATACTACATTATCATATGAATAATTTATATTTAGTATTTTAGTTATCAGCAATGAATCATTTTGGTCTGAAGATATACTTAGGAATCTTTATTGCTTGAAATCAAACAGAGATGCGTTCATTATTTGGCAACATTGTCAGCATCTTGCTGTAAAACAGGTTAATGTTACAGAGAAGATATGTATTAAAAGACCTTTTTTAATTCAGGCTTGGTTCCAAGAAGTAGTGGCAATGTTATTTATAGCTTAATAATTAAAAATAAATTCATATTAGATTTAATTTTTGCATGTGAAATCATGGTTTACCAAAAAATTAGGCAATTATAGCATGAACCACCTGCAATAATATATACAGATTGAAAGTCTATGACACAGAATATCAAGTAAGAGTAACAGTATTAGAAGACAGTATACATTAATAAAAAAAATCATCTAATGTGTTTTGCTTCCTATAAATTGTCTTCAATTTCTTGGCAATGTAAATTAATTTAGAAAATGTGTTCCATACTGTGTAATGTCACTAGATCATAAATACAGGAACAACAAGTGAGATTGTACTTGAGTGTACTCATTAAAATAGATGCCCATACTTTTCAAATAAGTACTGTTCGGAAAATCAGGTATAACTTGTTAGTAATTTAAGCCTTTTCTATATGAATATTAGATATAAACATCCTTCTCTTTTACTTTTTTAAAGTTTTTGACAAAAATTGAAGCAGCAGAATCCAAAATTAAACCATGTGTGTCTAAACAGAGTGAAAGCAAAATCTTTATGTTGCACGTAATTTATCTTTGCACTGAGTGGATTATAATCTCTTTTACATATTATTACAAAATAATCTAGAACTTCAACAAGGTCACTTGGAAACAGATTTGGATTATCAAGTGTGAGAGACAAGTGACAAAATTCTTTCAAAAGGTGGAGGCCAGTCTTGTCAAATGTCCAGCAATTTGCCAAAGAAAAGAAGGAATAAGTAGGCTTAACTAAGATAAAATTGGGTAGAGTAAAGGAAATAGTAATAGCAGTAAAGAAGCACAGGTACAAGAAAGTAAAATAAGACAGTTATAAAGTAAATTCCTGGAGCCTTCAACAGCAGATAAAAGCAGTTTCTGAACTTTCTCATCTCATGTCACCTGTAGTGTCTGAGTAAGATTTTTTTTTCCCAGTGCACCAAGACAAAAGAAATACACAGCAGCTATATTGTATTGAGAAATTAGGTCCAAAAAACATCATCATGAACTATTTTCTAAAAATTTAGTATTTCTTTGAGAAAAGAAGGCAAAAAAAGAAACAAACTTATTTCATTCTTAATTATCACAGTTATGTACTAATAGAAACTGTATACCCCCCTAGATCCTGCAGAACTTCTCAAATCTTGGAATCAAACTATGCACTGCTATGTTCATTTCCTGTTCCACATGGATACTTATGCAGTACCTGCTTGCTATGGCAACATTTCTGAAAACAAAGCTTTCTAAAGATATGATATCATAAATCTACAAGGCAAGTGATCCTGGTAGATGTGTGCTCTTGCCTTAAAACACAGAATATGGTATTATTCTGACAACAGCTACCATGTCTTGGGAACCAAAATTTAGACTTTTGCCTATAATGTCAAATACTTAAACATTAGAACAAAGCCAAAAAGCATTAGGGTTCTAATTCAGGATGATGTCATGATGTCGTGGTAGGAGTTTGTGTGTGTGTGTGTGCGTGTGTGCACGCACGTGTGTGTGTTTATCAGTTGGACTTCAGTAGAAATGAAGAGTAATCTAGATTTGTGCTGACGGTTTGTTGAAAACACGGAATATGCATTTATAAAACGAAGTGGGTATTACAGAACAAAATTATACATATTTTCCATTAAATTATATTTCTCCAAAATTCCACACTTACAGGAGCTGCTTTAAACCCCCGCTTAACTTCACACAGGCCCATCAATGCCATGCTACTCTTAATTCTTCCTTTTTTTCTACTCTGCTCAGTCACTGTTCCTTTCCAAAAGTCCTGTCTTGAGACATGGGGCTGTCTGTTCACACACCCTTGAAAAAAGTATAGTATAATGTCATTTCTGACTATCCCTTTTTCCTGAGTCAGAGGGATAAATCTACTAGAATTCTCATGCACACAATTTTGCAAATCCTTACACAGACAAGTGACCAGTAGATTACAATAAACAAAAATGACACATTTTAAAGGGGAAAGCACAAGAACCTACATGAATACATAAAAGAAACACATAATCCAGAATTTTTTGTCAGAAATCAAGTAGAACTTTCTAGAGATGGTGTCGCATGATTTGATAGCTGATGAATGAGAACATAGCAGATGGGGGAGTATGAGTAAATCTAAAGTGCAAAAGTTTCAAAGTTAAGTTCGATATGCAGTCTATGTCATATAATTTTATGAAGGGTTTAGAAACCATGTTATGGTAGCACACATAATGAGGTTGGTGTTATTAAAAGAGGGGGCTCTGGCTGCAGTTTGATTTGTGGTGTTCTAGCAAAGCCTTCTTGTTTGTAGGAAACAGTTCGTTGCTTAGACCAATTCAAGCAAGGGAAAAGATGTAACTGCAAAAATTAACATTCTGCAATAAAAAGGATAAAATCTCAGCCTAACAATGAACAAGAAGTGCAACAGAGAACCATCTTGTGGAGAATGGAGAAAATAGGCAACTCTAAAAGCTCAGTAGAAAGAGGACAAAGTTCATCTCTAGCACATTCACTTTATTTTCAACTGGCTCTTTTCCCTGTTAATTGGCTGGATGATTGCTTTTATATCTTTGTATGTTTTATACCATAATTTCTTTTTGCACATAGCTTCTGATTTTATGTCATTGCTTTAATCAGGATATATTTGTGACCCCTCATTTGGTATACCTCATGGCTTCCTTCTATGTATGTATCTTTCAACTGCAGTTTCCCAAATTAACTGAACTATTTACTAAGTATTTCTCAACTTAAATTCCAGAAAGAGAGCAAGAGAGACCCTAAAAGACATTGAGAAAGAAATTAATAAGCTCAACTTGCCTTTTAACAACAACAACAACAAAATTATAGCTCAGTTGCTTTCAAATCAATGTCCATTCCTAGCAGACAAAACATCACTACCTAGGGGGTAATTCTTCTATATTGCACCATGAGTAAAGTCAAAGAGAGGGGCAATTTTTCTAGAAGAAATTGTGAGTTAGGCAGAGAAACTAAGGAGAAAATTTCATGGTCTCTAATAAAAAATAAGGATGGTAATGATTCAGAACTGTGGCCAAGGGGGAAAAGATCATTAGATGGATTATAGAAATGTTTGGTGGTCAATTAGACAGTCCTGATAGCTGGGTAGATAGGAGGTCTAAGTGAGATAAATGGATTAAGCATTAGTGACCATGCAAACTGAGCAGATAATGGTAACTTTCAGTGTTATATTGCATACAATAATAGCAACATGTAAAAAGGGCTGGAGTTAAGGTTCTATGTACCCTTATCAAAAACTGACATTCTATGGTATGGGATAATAATTGATGATAATTATATGTTAATTATATTAATTATTGAAATTGATAGATACATATTATTAATTTAAGATATGTACTCACAACTTGAAGAAAATAATAAACTATGCCCATGATTATTTATTGTCCCTTACTATTTACCATAGATTTCTCTAACATGTCTTTGCAGAGCAAAGACAAAGAATATGATTACCCTGGGCAATTAATAGACTGCTCTCCGTGATGAGGATGACTAGCCAAGACGTCAGAATATACATCTTCATAATCAAAAAAGGAGGATAGAGTATGATTCTACTTTGAGAGTTTCATAAGTCATTTTTACATTGAGATAACATGATGAAAACAAAAAAATTATCTGACTTTGAGAAAACAATTTTGCCACACCTTCTTTTGTGCCATTGTAAGAGAATTTATCTTGGGACATCGATTTTATTGGAGGCTAAAGGGAGTTTATTGGTTTAAATGTATTGCCTTCCTTTTTTCACTGCATAAAGGAGGTCAAGTTTTTTATTGTGGATATTTGTCAGTGTAAGAATTCATAAAAATCTTTAAAAAATAAGCCTTCTCATGGCACGATGCAACACTAACAAGTCTTATCATATCAAAACACTGTCGTTTTCTTCTCCATACGCTTCCCTGCCAAGTCACAGAGATATCTCTGTTCTGATGGCTCTTGAAGCTTGCTTGTGAATAAACATTCCAGGTTTCCTAGAAGGGTCATAGTTTCCACCTGTTGCCCCAGAACAATTATTACCAGTTTCCCTTTACACTCTCAAAAATGCCTTTGTTTGGAAGATACAGTATATGGCTTCCTGTTGATGACTATGACCTAGTTCTAGATCAGTGCAGCTTTTAAATCTCTGTCTTACATGTATATTACTCAACACACTTAAGGTTAATAGGACATCGCAGCAAAGATAATTTACATTTTCCTGGAAGGCTGAGTAAAAAGTTGAAGAAGCCAAGATTAATTTAATACTTACTATTTTAAAAACCTACATTATGTATTTTTCAGTATTGTGCTAGCTTAATTAAAATCTTTTTTCTTATATACTATCTATACATAAATACTTTTAACACTTACTGAAGACCATATGAATGAAGTGTAGTTAAATTAAAAGGTCAATTTTGCTTCATAAATAAAAGTTCAGGCATATTATACTTGTTTTATGTTTTCCTTAGATTTTTCAACGGCTCTTTCCCCACTTGACTGATGGCCTTACTGTATATTTTACTGATGAAATGGAAGCAATCTGAAGAGAATTTACACAAGCTAGCTCCGCCCCACTGAGCACACAGTGTGTGCACACACACACATCTTAACTACCTGCATTTGTGTCATATAGTCAACCTTTGTACTTGTTTCTGTGCAAAGGCGTCCATGCTCCTGTAAAGCCAATCCCTCCACATTTATACTGATCTTTTACCTCTCTCATCTATTTGAGATGTATTTTCTGCCCTTTCATCTGTTAGTAATTCCCTCTTACCTGATTGGCCACTCCCCTTCATCCTACTTTAGTGTTTTTTTCAGCTCTTCTCAACCCAACCATTGGGGTGTGCAGGGTCCCCCCTGAATCCTTTCTCTATTCTGTAACTGCCTACAGTTTTATATTTAATGTAAGCGTGGGGTTGACATAAAATACAGCATGCTCAGTTAAATTTGAATTTCAGAAAAACAACTGATAATTTTTTGGTATACATATGTCCATGTGAAATTGTCTCAAATTACATGGAACATACTATATGAAAATTATCCATTGTTTATCTGAAATTCAAATTTAACTAGGTGATAAAACAAATACACCCCCCACCCACACACACAGTTTCTTAGACATGTATAATAAATAATAGCAACTCTCAATTTTCTCTCATTTCTTCTCATATCTAGACCTGCCTGAACCCAGGACTTACATATCTAACTTTCTACTTGATATATGCACAGAAGCGTCTCAAATTTTGCATTTTTGAAATGGGACAACTGACTTCTGACTTATCTCTTCATACACTTTTTTCTCCAGTCTCTTCTCTGTTAAAGACAAATTTATTTTTCAAATTTCCAGGGTAAAAAAAAAAAAAAAAAAAAAAAAATCTTTGTTGTCTCCAACCCATATCCAAAGCTGGAAATTCTCCATACTCTAGCTATCAACTTAGAACCCACTTTCACTAAAAGTCTATGAAGACAGACTCTGTTATCAAATTTGGCCTTCTCAAGGAGGCCATTCCCATCCATTCTATTTAAAACTACACCCCCTCAACTTGGGCAATTTCCTTACTCCTTCTCCTGGTTTATTTTCCTTTGTTAGACATATCATTATCTAACAAAATATGAATTTACTTATTACTTTTGTATATTGTCATTCATTTCCAACTAGAATGCAAGTTCCATGGGTGTAGGTATTTTTGTTTTCTTTTTTAAATACATTTTATCACTATTGTATGCCCCAGAGCCTACAATAGTACCTAATAAATAGAAAGTCCTAAATAAATATTTGATGAATTAACAAACATGAATATATACGTGTGCTAGTAGTAAAAGAAAGGCACAATATAACATAGAACTAAAAATAATTTGAATTTATATTAATGTAATAAAATGCATTTTATTCAATGAATACTTAAATATATTTTGAGGACTCTTAAGTAGATATGACATTAAATAATAGTAACTAATTTATTTATAGCTTATTAGAATAATTATTGACATTATTTGATTTTGAATGTATAGCCCTTTTAGTTTTTTTAATGACAATTTTCAGGCAATAAATTTTAATCATTATTTCTTTCCTATTTTTTGGAATCCCCAGGTAGGCATGGATAATCATTATTTCTTAAGTGACTTTTGAGAATAGATTGCAAAATGTCTTCCTAAAAATCAAATACCCCTTTAATATTCCAATAAATTATTTTGATGTGCTCTTTTGGAAATAAAGAGTCAATTTATAGAAATCAAGTGAATGAAATTCCAAGTCAGAACAAAACTTATAGTAAGAGTCTACATAATTTTTATTCCAAAACCCTTAATGGTCATTACATGAGAGATCTTTCATGAATTCTTAACTATTTTATGTTCCTTTCTCCAACTTTTTCTTCTAATTTATTTATTATCAATATTGATTAGCAAAATAAAATCCCTAATATACTCACTCCTAGAAATAAAAAAGAGAAATCTTTATATCTGTTCTTTTCATATATATAGTATTCTTATTAATAGATGAAGTAATAGTTCAATAAACCATTGTCATTCAAATTATCTATCAAGTTAGTCTAGTTAAAGAAAATAATAGCTAATATATAGAAGTATTTACTCAGTATCGCAAAGCATCTTACTAGACTAATTCATTTAATTCTATTTGCAACACATTGCATTTAACATAATCATTCCTATTTCATAAATAATGAAACAGAAGCTTATAGAGGGAAATAACCACTTGAGGTCACACAATGACTAAAAGTAAAGCAGGAGTCTAGATTCTGTACTTTAACCACAGTGTTACTACCTATACTTCTCTTTTTATCCTGGCTGTCATAGTACACTAGACCACGTTTTCTCTCTTTGGAAACAGATCTTTCCTAACTGCCTTTTCGCTTCCACTTTTTCCACATAATTCGCTCTCCACATAACAACCAGATGAAAATTTGTGACAGCCCTGCTTAAAATCTTACAAGGAATTCATAGTGACACATGCAGATAAGAGATAAACTCTCACAGCAACCCTGACCCTGCTCTGCTTTTACTCTACTGCCTGTATTGCAGGAATTAACAGCAAGGAACTGACCCGGGGTAACAGTGAAAGAAAAGGCAGTTAGTGAAAAACTGAACCTTACGAATTCAGAGCCCTATCACACACCCAACCGTCAACCACTATTTTCCTCAATACTCTGTAAAAAATAGCCAGGCAAGGAGATGAGATTCATCCTCACCCTTCCACATAAAGGTCTCAGTAAATGGCTTGGATTTTTTTTTTTCTTTTATTTTATCCTGCTTTCATTCATATAAAGGTGCTTAATGTTGGGCAAAATAAATTCGCCTTGGACTTCAAGAAGTTCAATAAATGGGCCATAGATGCATAATATGACTATTCCCCTCTCTGCAAATGTTCATCACCACTGTTCATGAAAATAATGTCTCCTTGACAAGCTATTCTAGACGCTCAAAAGGCTCAGAAGTGAATAATCCCTCCCTTATTCTACTCTGTTCCATCAACTCCTAATCAGTGATGACAGCTTCTCGACTCAGTTGTCTCTTCATGCTCTGAAAAAAATATATTGCTTAACATTTCTGAGAAAGAAAAATAAAAATGGTACTTCTGGGCTGCTCACAAGATATGTCTCATGACAATGGATTCATCTGAAATATAAGAATGCATTTTCTAAAAGGTTGTCCTGTTGTAATCTTTAGCAAATATTTTTGATTACTAACTTATAAACTGATGAAAAGAATGGAAATAGTTCAATTATTAGATATACATTTCCAGTGGCTAAAAAATTATAATGCACTTCAGAAAATTTTACACTATCATTTTTATGCCCAGTTTACTAGCAATTAGTAGAAATAAAAACAAAAGCAATCAAATATTTTAGACTATGCATAGAACTTTAACTTTTTTCTATGTATTTCTAGAAATGAGTTGATATTTTCTCCATTTTAACTCTGACATTGATGATATTAATGTTGGATTTTAGGAGAAAAGATTTTTAAAAATGTGGCAGGAGATCAACACTCTCATTCGGAAGTCTACTCCATGCGTCAGTAAATGTTGGTGATGAAAACACAAACACAGCAATCGATCAACAAAACATGTCTCTTTGGAACAGGTCATTTGAGTGACAGACATTAGCACTAAGGACATGCTAAGCATAAACATAGTCTGCTAATGAAAGGCCAATCTGAATGTTGGTAGGATAAATATTCATTAGCATTAGAGCAATTATTATTTTGAAAAAACTTTCTAAAATAAAATTGAATTTAGAAAACAAACAGTAATGGGATAATTAAAATAATTTTCTTACCACTTTGGAGCAAATTTTGATAATTTTAATAATATATGTGTACACACATCTATCTGTCTCTATATATAATTTGTATACAGGTACATTATGTTATATGTGATATATAATATAATTATATATTACATTATAATTATTAATCATATTATTATAATGTATAATAGGATTGTATATATTCATTAACATATAGTTATTTCATTAATAAGAATTGAAACCAAAATAATCTGTACTTGTGTTAAACAATACTTGAAACAAACACACTTTCCTGTAGTCATGTGAAAAATACTGAGATGAAACATCTGACTTGTTTCGTGCTAAGCAAAACCAGGGCTAGAGAAAAATAAGTTAGCTGCTTGCTCTAGGAAATACCTGCTCTAGGAAGATAAGGCTGGAAAGTAACTAGAAAGCTAAATTACAAAACCTAGCAGCTTAATCATCCTGACTCACTTCAAAGTCTCACCTTGCTGTGCCCACTATCCAAAGCCATTCTATCATAACTGCCTGAGCCTGGCAATGTCCTGTCTTACAAAGCCCAAATTAAAATCACACAGCTCAGACCCTCAAATTCGTTTATAATTTTTAATGTGCTTGTTTTCACCAGAAGTACCTTGGTTGTTCTTGGCAGTTTGATTTTTCCGTATATCTTTTAGAATTTGAATGAGAAAATGAAATTTTGGTTGAAATTTATTGAATGTAGAGATCAATTTGGGGACATTGACAATATGAATTTTCTTATTCATATATGTGAAATACAAAACTCTCTGGTGAAAGGCACACATTTTAATACAGGAAAAAATTCAGTTCTTAGCCACTTATAAGGTAGTCTTCTAAAAAAAAGACAAATAAATATTGAATGTTATTATAATACTTATTATTGTTTCACTATAAAACCAATTTCCAAGAACCAATGTATTCCTATATAAAAATGGTAAACAGAACAAATATTTTCAAAATGCATTTATATTACCACACAATTATGTAGTATTTAAAATCAATTTTGTTAAAAATGATGTATAAGTACAATATGGAGAAAAGAGTTAAAGAAGATCCAAATAAATATTTAGTTAGATATTATATATGGATAAGAAAATCCATATTGTCAATGTCCTCAAATTGATCTCTACATTCAATATATTTCAACCAAAAGATTTCTTTCAATATCTTCCTAGGGCCAAATTTGATGTAAAACATAAAGCACCAATACTATAATATAATTATATGATTTACTTCTGGATTTATCAAAATTTTTCTCTGCAGATTAACATATATTATATATATTAAATAACATTTTACGATTACAAGAATTCAAAATTTCATTCTACGTTAATTACTTACGATATATCAGGGCACTGGACCAATAGTTGGGAGATGTGTATAGTTAAATCAAACATGAATCTTATTTTCAAGATGATTGTAATTTATTAAAGAAGGTAAACTAGACATGAACCAAAATGACAAATTTTAAGATAGAAAATCATATAATATGAAAGGTAGAGAAAAAATATTTGTAGGATGAAGACACACAAGGGCACAACTCTAAAGCATACAAAATTAAGTCCCCAACATATTCATAAAAGACAAAAGAGTTATAACAGCATTTCCCTGTTGAGACAAAATACGCTTCATGTACACTCTGTATTTGTGTATACATAGAAAACATATTACTATTTTCTAGGATAATATTGGAGTTCTAATTTGGTTTACAATTCTCCTGATATGTTTGGAAATAACTGGGAAAAATAATTGGTGAAAATATATTCCTTCCTATAATGGTGGCATAAAATATGTATTTTAATCATCAACAGATTTAAGAAACTACTCCAGAAAAGAATTTGAAATACAAATCTCTCATACCATTGGCAGTTATAGTGCCTTATCTCCCTAATGCAGTGCCATCATAGGTAAATGAAGAAAACGGGCTTTTTTATATTTCAGATTAGCCACAGAGGGAACTCATAAAGACCTGTTAATGTAAGTGAAACATATTAACAATGACAAAAAATGTTAGTCTGCAGAGTTCAAACAAAGTTCATTCTCTCTTACCATATTTTAGTCCTCTGATGCTTGAAAGGTAGTTTTGAAGAAACCAATTACTTTTCCTACATTTCCTGAACCTATTTCATTACAGTTAAAGATTTCTATGTATCCTATTATAATATTTGATTATATGATTAATTCCTCCCCTTTCTTAAGTCAAGGACTGGCAATCCTGTAACAGACAAGATTTTGAACTGACTGAGCTTTTTACACTGCAGTGTCACTCTGGGATCTTGGAAATCATTTCACTTTTCTGTACAAGATTCTATGAATCTCTTTTCACTAATCTCAGAAGAATGAAAAAAAATATGAATATTCACAACACTTTTCAAAAATGCTTCAACATCTGTTAATGTTATATGATAAATCCAGAAATAAATTGTATAATAATTGTATTATAGTATTGGTGTTCTTTGTTTTACATCAAAGTTGTCCCTAGGAAGATATTGAAAAAAATCTTATCCCCTCCAAATTTGGCCAGAAAATTATTAATACCAAGACTGAATATGAAGGTGTCTTACATTTAACATTTCTTCCCTCTGGGACAAGCACCACTTCAAATGTTAATTGAGAAATGGAGATGGATAGCGCGAGCCATCAGCATCCACAATTAAATGGAAGACATACTGATTAGGGAGCCTATAGCTAAAGCTAGTTTGCTGAGTTTTTTTACTTATTTGGTGACATTTTCTTTCTATAGCCCATGGTAAATAACTAGGTACATAATTTCCTGTATAATTATCTGATTAAGTTACCAAAATTTTGTGTTAATTTTGTAGTTTAGTTTATTGATAATCCAGGTTTCTTTCTTCCTTTGAGTGAAAATGCATTTCTGGTTAAAAAAAATTTTTTATGTATGCATATAGTATGTTTGGTCATACACCTTAATAACAGAAAATAGCAGTTGGTGATAATATGGTAACTACGTCAAGTTTTAAGCAAATGTCTAAACAAACTAACACGTGTTACCATATTAGTTATTTAATGTAAGAAAGCATTAAAGTAATGAATGAATAATTTTGATGTCTGCTCCTGAAATTAAATGTTATTAAATCTAAGAAATTGACACCACAATTAAATTGAGGTGTCATTTTAGGTAAGAAAAGTCGGTACTTAAAACACAGTTAAATATCCATCCCAACTCCAAAATCTTAATAAGGGCATAAAGCAGTAGCTAGTTCATAAAAATTAGATTGAAGACCACCAGAAAATGCTTGCGTAAGTGTTGGGAGGCCTGAATATACATCATGGCAATCATTTTTAAAAGAAGCTCTTGTTTTGAACTTCTGTTGGATTGTATTCTGTTCTCGGTTCTTGATGTATTCTTGGCCAAAGAATGACCAGACACACCAAAAGCAAGACAAGAATGAAACGAAGTTTATTGAGGAAGGACAAGATAGATTTACAAGCAAGAGCAAGATATAGATTCACAAAGTAAGAGCAAGATACGTTCACCACAGACGAGTGGACTCCCTGTTGTAACAAAAAGGCCTTGGTTATGGTCTGGGGTCTTGTTTTGCAGCGCCTAGATTGGGCCCTCCTGGTGCTTCAGACATCGAACCACTTTGACAGGCAGTTGGGAGTTACATAACCTGAGTCTTACTGCGCATGTGGATCGCCCATGAACCTCTCTGAAAGCACATTTTGGGGGCGAACTGCAATGCAGATTTAAGCTAATGACATGATAATTAGCCTTAGGTTGTTCTACGTCACCTTCCAGACCCTATTGTACCTGTGCTGCTTGGTTCACCAGCTAGGGAATCCACTGCATTCTTTTGCTGTTGATACACTAAGTTTTGATTGGTGGATGGGGTAGGGTGTTCTCTCATCCTCCAGATGTGGCACTTACTCGATGTGCCTGCCTTTGTACCTAGAAGGGCCAGAGTCCCTCACTTTCTACCTAATAGAAATATAACAAAATTTAAGTTAGCAAAGTACTTTCATCAATGTTATACCTGTTCTGCTGATTAAGGGCCTTTAAAGCCTCTACATAATGTGAACCAATACCAAAGAATGAAACTTGAGGACCAGCAAAGAGACATGAATTTATTCAGGGAGCTTACATGCCAGAGCTCCAGTGGTGGCCATCTGGGTAATTCTCTGTCCTGCACCCAAATACAGCAAGTGATTATATAGGAATGCACAAACAAACATTAACTTGGATATATGATGTGTATCACCGGATATGGTGGGGCAGTCTTTCGTTTTCAGCCAGCCCCACTGAGTGGGATTGGGGCCAGGATTTCCAATTACACCAAAGCATAATTTGTATTTTCAAAGAGTCTTTATATTCCAGAAAATAAAATATATAGTGGAAAAATCAAAATTCTATATTTCTTGTAATGACAGAAACCAACCTGAAACTTAGGCATCTTTATTAACATCCATATTATGTTTTCATCACTTTTTCTTGCAATTGTTATAATTTCTAGGGGAGACTATATCACTGGATATCTCAAATGGATTGAGACTTTTATTAAAATTTTGATTGCAAACTTGGTTAATCATAAGAACTCTATGGAAAGATTTTTTAAGGCTTATTTGTCTCATCCTAAAATTAAAGAATAGGAATCTTTGTGTTGGCATTTGTAGTCTTCTGCATATGATACCATTTGGTAGAAATGTAGTAAGTTTTAGCATGTGAATCTGTCTTTTTTTTTAAAGTTAATATACATTCATTTTATGGTGTTTCTTAATCTTTGTGTGGTAGGCAGAAAAATAGCCTTCCAGAGATGCCTGTGTCCTAATTCCTGGAACCTGTGAATATATTAGGCTATACGACAAAAGGAATTAAGATTGCAAACGGAATTAAGGTTGTTAATCAACTAACCATGAAATAGGGAGATTATCCTGGATTATCTAGGTGAGCCTAACGTAATCAAAAGTTTCCATAAAATGTAAGTGGAAGACAGAAGAAGAGAAACAGGGAAATTTAACCATGAAAGGATGGTCAGAGAAATGCAGCATTGCTAGATTTGAAGATAGAAGAAGTGAGCTATGGTCCAGTGAATACAGATAGACTCTAGAAGCTGAACAAGCCAAGGAACCTTCAAGAGGGAATGCAGTCTTGCTGACACCTTGAATTTAGCCCAGTGAGACCATGTTAGATTCTGATCTATGTTTTATCATCTGATCAGCATAGTAAGTTTATGTTGTCTTAAGCCACTAAGCATGTGTAATTTTCTATAACAGCGATAAAAACTACTATAGATTTTGGTATGTGGAAGTGGATGCTGCTGTCATAAATATCTAAAAATGCGGAAGTGGCTTTAGAATTGGGCAGTGAAAAGAAGTTGGAAGAATTTTGGGGAGCATGATATTAATAGAAAAAGCCTAAATTGCCTTGAGCAGACTTTTAGTGCTAATATGGATTTTAATAATTCTGCTGGGGAAGATTTAGAAGAAAATAAGGAATATAGTAGAGAAAACATACTAATTTAGATAACTAAATAGTAATCAACAGAATGTAGAAATATGGACATTAAAGGAACTGATGGTGAGGGTTCAGAAGGAAATGGGGAAATTCAAGGAAAGGAGATCCTTGTTACATACTGACAGAAATCTTAGCAGAATTATGTCCCTTACTTACATGAAAAGCAGAATGTCTAACTAAGGAAAGTAGACTTTTAGATGAGGGGATTTCAAGCAAAGAGTTGAATGGACAGCCTGGTTTCTTCTTACTGCTCATAATAAAATGAGAGGGAAAAAAGAGAATAATGAAAGAACTGTTAAGCAAAGAGGCAGCAGAACTTGATGATTTGGGAAATTTTCAGTCTTCCCAAATGTCAAAGGTAGAAAATTAAGAGATTTACTCTGAGGAAAGAAATGCTGAGAGTGTTACAATACAATCTATCTCACCTCAATCAAGAGTTGAGATGGTTAATTAGAACATAGCCAAACTGAAAGTAGGAGCCAAACCTTTATTCACTTGCTATGACACTGAAATCAAGACAAATAAAGAGACAAAGCTTGCTAATACTCCATGTTTCGCTCATGAAACAGCACTCAGAGAGAGTTTACTGGGTAAAGAATAGACAAGTGGAATCACCACCTTACTATCAAAAAGCCTGGAAGAAAAAGGTCCCTGCCTATTTATTAAGCTGTGGGCCAGGAGGTGGGGAGAGATGTCAGGGTTAGGAGTGGAAACGTACTGAGTCAAAGTTGAGAAAGGTGCCTCAGTCCAAGCCTCCAATAATGAGATCTTGGCAGAGGGTGTGGGAATTTCCTTAGCCAAGGCTCCTGACAAGAAGGCACTTGTTTTGGAATGCAGATATGCATATGAGCATGACTGGTTTTGGGAAAGGGGGTTAGAGTTGAGTAGGTGATTACAACTCTTTCCAGAAAGCTGCAGTGCATTAATTGTGCACCAAGTCTGCTGTGAGGGGACAGTTTGCCCTCATGAGGCCTGCCAGGCAAAGCCGTGTTATGCCCTATGGTTGGACCCAAAAGTCAACACATAAGTGCACATATAACAATAACATCTATTGGATATTGGCCAGGGGGGAGGTGGGAGGGGGAGGAGGGAGGAGGGGACAGGTATATGCATACACAAAGAGTGCAATGCGCACACCCGAAGGATGGACATATTTGAAACTCGGACTTGGGGGGGGAGGGGGAGGAAGGGCAACATATGTAACCTAAACATCTGTACCCCTATAATATGCTGAAATAAAAAAAAAAATCTTACATTGGATATCAGTCTGTAGACAGACTCCTTACAAATTTTTGCTAATACCTCAGAAAGATGAAAAGATTAGAATATTTAATCTCAGAAAAGGCAATTTGAAGAGATTGTGTGATTCACAGATTTCCTAAACCTTTTGAGCAGAAGCCACAAATAAATTATGAGGTTCTCTATGAAACATATAGGCAGAAATCTCTTGTCTAGTGGAGAAAATTACCCTGACATACACAGGAAAACCACAAACTTTTTGAGAATTTTATACCAGCATAAATGCTTGAGGTTATGGATACCCCAATTACCCTGATTTGATGAACACACATGGCACACCTATATCAAAACATCTTATGTATCCTACAAATATATACAACTATTGTGTACCCATAATAACTAAAAATAAGTTTAAAAAAAGAAATGCTGTCATTTTGGACTTGGATGGACAATGAATATGAAATGAAAAAAGGCTGTCAGAGCCCCGAAAGTATGAAGGCAGGAGAGTCTGATAAAACTGCCACGCTGCAAACATGGGCTACCTGTTATGAAAATGGAAGAATGTCTCCGAGAAAGGAGCCTTGAAGGCAAAGCAGCGGCACCTTTTTCCCAGGCCAAGAAGCCAAGGGAGTTTGTCCTGCTAGATTTCCGTAATACTTTGGAACAGTGATTTCTTTTTTCCTTTTGATTTCTCCCTTTTTGACTGAGAGTATCTATCACTGATATTCTGTTTCTCTCTCAGTATTGTCTTTTAGGAGTAGACAGCCTGTTTTCTAGTTTTCCAGGTCTACAAGTAGAAAAGAACTTTGCTCTAGGATGAAGGAAACCCTAAGCCTCATCCAAATCAAATTTAGATGATTTAGATGATGTAATTTGGGACTTTTTAGCTGATGAGATTAGGACTAGATTTTGGGACTTTAAGTTTATACTCTAACGAGTTAAGACTTTTTGCAGACCTTGGTGAAAAGTGAATATATTTTGCATGTGAGATGAACAGGAATCTTTGGAGTCTGGAGGGCGTACTGTGATAGGGACACTAAGGCTCCCCTCACGCCCTCCAAAAAAGAGTGGTTCACATCCAAATTCTTGGAACCTGTGAATATGATAAATCACATGATAAAGAAGAATTAAGGTTGAAGATGAAATTAAGGTTGCAAATAAGCTGACCTTAGAATAGAGAGATTGTTCTAGGTTCTCTAGGAGGACCCAATGTAATGACAGGATATTTAAAAGTGGAAGAGAGGGGCAGAAGAAGAGAGTGAGAGGGAGCTGTGACTATAGAGGGATGAGCCAAAAGATGCAAAGTTGTCAGCTTTGGAGATGAAGGAGGCCATGAGCCAATGATTGCAGGCAGTCTGTGGAAGCTAGAAAAACAAGGAGATCAACTCTACCCTAGGGCCTCCAGGAGAGAATACAGCTCTGCCAACGCTTTGATTTTAGCTCAGTGAGATCTGTGTGCAACTTCTAGCTTACAGAACTGTAAGCTCATGGCTTGCTGTTGTCTTAAACCACTACTTATGGTACTTTGTTACTGTAATAATAGAAATAGAAACTATTATATCTAGGATGCTGAAAGGCTAGACTTATCACCCTTAATCAAATAGTGTTTACAATTCAGTCAAAAATGCTACCCCATTGCGTTAATCCAATTTAATGTATTACTTCTGTTTCTTATGCACTAATTTAGCCATTTCAAATATGCACACCCCCCCCACCACAGTTCTACATATTTCTAACATGAAAATCAGCTGATGCTGATCTTCTGAATAAAAAGCCTAAGTCAAATTGAAATCATGATTTGCACCTTTAGAATACCAAATCATTTTAGGGATTCTATGTAAATATCATTCCATTCCACCAAGTGTCCATAAAATTGCACAGAAGGATAAAAGTAACATAGGTTCTAAATTGCAGGATTGAATAAGCTGCTAAAGGCCAGGTTATCTAACAATGCCTTTAATGCTTTTATCCCTTCCTCAGCATCCTTTTCAATTTGTTTCTAGTGACTCTTTGTAACACTCTGCATGCTGAAGGACCTTATGCCATCTCTGGATTCTTCAAATCAATGCAATTTTTGTTATTGTTGTTACCCATAATTGCCGCAGTGTTAAAGGTATGATTAACTGGTCATCCTAAGTGCCAAAACCTTAAGTGCAGTAATAGTATTTTCTTTTTAATGATAGAATAGATGAATTTGAGAACATTCTTGTTCTCTTGGCCTTTTATTTAAGCCTTTTGTAAATGATTCTGCCACACTGAGAGTTGGCACTTCCTGCTCTGTCCATCTGTCATAATGGAATTCTGCCTATTTTAAAATGTGATCAGACAACTATACTTGAACATAAGTGCCAGCGAAACATAGACATAATTTTTAACTCTGCATAGCATTTCTCACACTACCCTTTGGGCAATATGCCATGAAATCTGTGGTGGATTTGGTTTTCAATGGGGGGAAAAAGACTTGTTATGAACTATATGCTCTGCTGAACTATATGGTTTGTTCATGTCAAATTTTATTTTGATCCCATGCCATGTTCAGCAATGGGAAAATAATGAATCGCTGTTGGTGGTGTAAAAGATCCATACTCCATGTAAAAATGCACAAATCAAATCAGATGTTACATGTGATAGTGTAAAGCACTACACAGATATGAGGCATAGTTTTTTTTATGACAAATCAATATTATTGTGCTTCAGTTCAAAATATCCTGAAATAAGTTTTTCCTGCATTCTCATTTTGAATAATTATTTTTGAATTATTTGATATAGAAAGTAATATTCTAAAGAATAGAGCATGTTCTTAACATGTAAAGATTAACTGGAATATTTAGCACTTTTGCACTTCAAAAGCAAAGTGACTACTATATGGATAAGAAGTTTAGCAAGCATAGAGCAGGGCATCCTACTAGAGAATAAACTAGAACATGTGTAATATTTGTTTTTCCTCATTTTCTAAACTGTTAGAAAAACTTTGAATGTTGAATGGATATTTGGGCTGATAATAAGATTAGGTCAAAATAAGTTAAACACAAGACTCATTAAACATATAGGACAAAGCATGTAGTTACTATCTTTATATGATAAAAACATTTTACACAGTACATATACTTTTTCCTAGGTTTTTTTTTTTTTTTAGGTAGGCTAACATATACAAAAGGTAAAAAATAATGTTCAGTTGAGTATGGTTTTCAGTAACAGTCACTTTAACTTTTTAATCCCAAACCAAAATAAAAAGGGATTAATTAGGAGAAATGATAGTTTTATAATCTAAAATGATTGATTTTATTCAACACTTATTTAAAAAAATAATCAATCTTAGCTGCTAAAACTTTGCAACATTTGCATCAAATTTCCTTTACCTATGGTTTCTCTAAAAAGTCAGGAAGAAAAGGGAAAGGGGCGTTTTGCTTAGCTTTCAACATCATTTGTTCATCTTTGTATTGGCAATACATTCCCACAGCTCTCAATTTAAAGGGGACATAAAGATGTACAAAGAAAATTATTTGTTCTCATTCTTGGCAAATTCACTCATTTCTCTCCAGAGGTAACCAACAATATCAGTTTCTCATGTTCTATTCACAAAGTAATTTTGCAGTTGTTACATATTATATATCTTCCCACTTTTCAAACAAACAAGAGCATAAAATGGACACTATTCTCTCCTTGTTTTGTCTACCTAATCTAATAGTGTATCAGTTCATAAGGAACTTCCATATTCATTTTAGTGGCTGTAGGATAATCAGTTACATATAAATGCCAACGTTAGCTTTGTTTGTAATTAAACATTTTACAAAAATTATGAGGTATTTTCAATATATCATCTTGTATGATTTTCAAATATTTCTATGATATAATTATCATTCTCCTTTTACACATAAGTATTTTAAGAATCAAAGACAAGTAATACTTGGTTATGGGGCTGGGGTTTTCCAGGCCCAAATCCCATACAGATCAGGCAAAGATTGAAAACCATTTCTACCTAATTTCAATCTCATGTCATTGTCCATTTCAACATGATAATGTCTTTTTGAATTTTAATCAATGTTTCCATAGATTTCTATATTCTAAACAATTTTATAATAGAAGTAGAAGTTGAGCTACACATTAAAACTAAACTGGTTGAGCTACGGCAAAAATTCAAAGTAAGTAGTTTTTCTCTGTTGTGTGTTAAACTTTATGTATATGCTGGAAAGGATATGGAAAAACTAATATTCTTGAATGTTGTTGCCAAGAATGTGTGAACTATTTCAGTTGAATTAATTTTTAAAAAAGAAAAAGAAACTTCACATACACATTCTATATATGTGTATGTATGTTTATGTATATAACAAATGTTAGTTGAAGAATGGTAATGAGCAATAATTTAATCCATTTCTTTAGTTGTTTTGATATAAAACTTTTTTCTCAGTTTGCTCCACTATTTCAATTAAATGTTACCTCCCTTGCTGTGAAAATGTATACTAAATCTTTGCAAGTGCTTTGCCTTTATGGAATTTTTTATATTTTAGATGTCAGAGACAACTACAATTGTCAGCTTTGTAAGAAGATATTTTCCTTAAAAGGATAAATAATATGTCAATTCAGAATAGGTGTCAGATTTTATAATTCTATGAGAAACTTATGATAATAGATTAAATATGTGCATTTTCTGGAGGTTACTAACTTTTACATTTACCTACATGTTTAAAGAACTGCCTTTTAATTTTTTCAAATAAATGCAATGATTGGCAGAATGGTATTGCTTGAAAGAGTTGAAGAAATTTTATTTCTTGTCCTTCTAAAATTTGTTCAAAGTTTTCCTTGAGAAAAGAAATTTTGATTAAAGTATACAAAAAAAAAGTGAAGGAAAGAAAGAAAGAAGTGAGGGGAAAGAAGGAAAGAAGGAAGGACGAAAGGAGACTACATCTTATAATTCTCAGTTTTGGAAGAAGCTGAGTCATGAACATGTCTTCGCAAATCTCAATGGACTCTTTTCAGTTCAAAATGAAGAAAGATGTTAAAGTAATGGGTGAGAAATTGCATGGTCTTCTCTTACTTGCCCTTCATGCATCAGCCTGGACCAATTTGCAGTTTTTCTTTAATTATCAATGTGTGTATGTGTGTGTGTGTGTGTGTGTATGTGTGTATAAATATTCTCAAGGCTAAAAGTTGGGATATGCTTGGGACATAGTAGGAGTTTTGAGCAAGGAATTAGAAACTCTGAAATCTTCCCCAGTTCTGCCACTAGCTGTGAGAACTTGAGCAAGTCATATGATTTACTTTTGTTTCAGATTTCTAATCCTTCTCGTGCTAAGAGTTTATAATCTCAAAACTAGAGATGTTCTTTAAACTTCTCTTAAATTGCTTAATATATTGTCATGCCTCTTCAATGAGAAATTCTCCATCACATGATTAAATAAACTGTTCATGGACTAAACCGAAAAAGTAAAAAATATATTCTATTTATGCAAATACAAAGATATTACCAATGTATAAATATTTTGGAATCATTTTTCTGGTTTCTTAACTTTTTTAGATCTGTTACTTAGTGTTTAGTTTAAGAATCCCCATAACAAGCAAACATTTGTTTAAATGAGCATAACCAACTACACAATGGGTAGAAATAGCCCAAATCTTATTAACTCTAGTGATTGCTCTCATAACCATTTCAATGAAAAAGGGATGTTACTGCCAGATATTATCGAATATATTAAGTCTCTTTGGTTGCATAAAAAAGATGAAGTAACCCTGGATTATAACATATTCCAAAAATCTGATGGTTCATGAAGTGAGAAATTCTGGGCTTGAGTTTTTATAAAATTTGAAAGGTCAAGAGGGTAAGCAGATGGCTAGCTGTAGAATTTATTGCACATTAAGCAATTGTTTAGATGTGCCAGGCAAAGTCCTGGAAGCTTATGAGACTGTAAAATCCAATGACCCTGTATTAAACTCAAGGTTCAGCTCATGATACACATGCAATTTTAGAGATCACATCTATCACTGGTTTATTATCTGTCAGAAACTCACACGATTCAATACAATTAATATCCTGCACTGTAGTTTTTACTATTGCTCTTTTTTTAACCTCTTTTTTTTCCCCATCTTGGTATTTTATGCTTCTTTTACAATATTACTAAGTTCAGAATAATCAAGTGACAGCTCTGCAATTCTGAATGATTTTCCTGTAACTTTTCAGTACTCATAAGTAATAAAATTTTATAAGGGATATAAAGAATTTAGATACTCAAGCCCGCATACTGTCTTCAATGTACGTAATATCATTATCATCAGTGAGACCTTTTGAATATAGAGAACAACAGAATTTTTTTCGTAACTATATAAAATGTTTAAAACAAATTCTCTTTTTTAAAAAGTTAATCCTAGGATATTATAGTTGCGGATCCTTTTAAAATCAAACAAAAATAAACAAAATTGTCAAAGGCAAATACCTTATAGGTCTAAGTAAATGCTTTCTGGAAACTGTTTTTAGTGTTATACTAATAAAAATTTACCAGTATCCTATAAAATAACATTTGATAGTGCTCCATTTCAGGCGTTTTTACTGGATGATGTCTAATAACTTAATATTTACTCAAGGCCAGAGGTGGAACAGGGACTACTACACCCTTAAATTACTTGTAAAAATTTACCCTCCTTTCTGAGTTTCAGAAACTATAGCACTTATGATTTTTAATAACATTATGTGAACAATAATAATTCCATTAAGTATGCTCCTATAAATTCAAATTATCAGAATTCTAAAGTAGTAACCTGATTAAACCATGGTTCATTATTATGCTTTTAAAATTAAAATTTACAAATTTTAATGCATTTAATTTTTCTTGATGATACATGCAACTTTCTGATAAACTTAATTAGGCAATATTTAATAGAACACAGATGATATTTCTATAAAAAATTCAAGTGACAACATTCTTGTTCCACATGTTTTAGAGATAAAAATTCAAATGTCAAAACATCACACCTAAGAGAACTTTTTCCAAGATACACCTTCATTCGATGTCCTCATTGTAGGGTTTGTTTAGTGTAGAGGGCTCTGTTAATAGAGGTTTTCACTCCTCAGTTCCCTGGGATACTCATTCAAAATAGGTGATGTTTGGCCATCGTCTCATGTAGTGGCTGCAGGGACACAGACTTTTCCTGTGGCTGTTTTCAAAATCAATTGTATCTTTGAAAATGGCTGTCTAGAAGCAGCCTGCCAGCACACCGCTGCTAAGGAAAGAAGTGAAAGGCCTAGGCAGCTTCCTACTTAGGGATCACTCTGCTCTGAAGCAGCATTGTGAAGTCACAGAGAAGCAATGCGGGACCGTCAGAGAGGTAAAACAAAAGGTGACGGGGTGATACATAGAACAAAATCAAAAAACATGCGGGGAACAATAGGGGAACAGAGTGCTGGGATGCCACACCTGGCCTGCTGGTGCAGTACAAACTGAACTGTGAGATGGCTCCCACCACCCCACAGACCAATGCTGGGTCAGACTAGGGACCCGCCTGGAGTCTGTGCAGAGCCATTGCACCAGACAACAGGCATGGTGGGGATCGGGTAGCAGCTAAAGGCATCCTGAGCTCTCAGGTACACTGCCCCAGGTCTGCATTGGGACGGGGAGGGAGTGGACTGACTTCTGGCTTCCCTGAGGTGTATCCGGTCACATGGAGCCAAGCACTTCTCTCCTAGAGTGCAAGGGGAGCTGAGCACGGGAACTGGCCTGGGCGTAGCAGTCTCCGACCTGAGAGCCGTTGGGCAACCACTTTGGCAGGTCCTGGGTGGGGAGTAGAGACCTCCACAGTCCCCGGGCTGCAGGAACTGACATCTGCCCACCTGACTTGGCATCCATGGGGCCCCTGAGCCAGAAAAACAACCTACTACTTGCTCATCCTCAACTCTACCCTTCAGGCCCCAATTGCCTTCTGCCTGCTTGGCCCTGACCCTGCCATCCAGGTCAGATCAGCCTCACCATCTGTGTGGCTCTGCTTCTGGCTCCTTGGCCCTGCTCAGAAGCTCTGCTTCTGGCTCTTCCCCAGTCCTGGCTCTGAGGTTGTCACATGGGAGCCCAGTGCTCCACCTCTGTGCCTCCAGAACCCCCACTGGGCCTGAGACACTATCCCCAAGTCTCCAGAGCTGTGCTGGGACATCAAAACCCTACCCCACAGCTCCCACCACCCCAGAAGGGCCAGAAGAACTGCCCCAAGTCCAATGCCCTACAACGGATCTTCCATCCTCAAGCAGCCAGTACACTGGGACCTGGCTTGAGCAAACGCACATTTGCTCCACCTGCTGCTTGAGCAGAGGAAATCACAGGTGAACAGAACAAACCAAAACAGCAGCATTATAGGCTTATAGTGCACATGCCCCTCCTCAGCCTTGTTATCATTCAACAGTGGGGTAGGGGGAAGAGCGCCGTGACCGATCCTTACTCTAACCAAGTAGGAGAGTTTCCAGCAAGGAACAGGAGACCTGCAAACCTAATAGCCCTCAGTTGAGAAAAAGAGGTCTCAGATGATAAGAAACCAGCAAAAGAACCTTGGCAATATGAAAAATCAAAACAGATTAACACTGCCAAGGGATCACAGTGGAGTTACTACAGTGAACCCCACCTATGAGGAAATTGTCAAAATGACAAAAATGGAATTCAGAATATGGATGGCAGATGAGATGAATGGAATTGAAGAGAAAGCTTAAAACCAACAAAAAGAAGCCCCAACATATTTCAGAACATTAATGAAAAACTCATTAAAGAGATAGACAAGATTAGGAAAGATATAAAAGAACTTAAAGAAATTAAAGAGTCATTCAGGGATTTCCAAAACACAACAAAAAGTTTCAGTAACAGACTAAACCAAAAAGAAGAAAGAATCTTAACCTTGAAGACAAGGATTTCGAGCTAACACAATCATTTAAAGAGGCAGAGAAGAGAATAACAAAGGCAGAGTAACCACTTAGAGAGATACAGGACTGTGTGAAGTGACCAAAGATACCAATTGTAAGTATCCCTGAGGGAGTAGAAGAAAGCATGTAAAATCTATTTAAGGGAATTATGGAGGAAAATGTTCCTAGTATTGCCAGATCCAGACATCCGGACACAAGATGGTCATCAAATTATAGGAGATTCATAGCAAAGAGGACATCTCCAAGACACATAGTAATCAATTTGGCCAAAGTCAAAATGAAAGAGAAAATTCTATAAGCAGCTAGATGTGAGCAACAACTGACCTACAAGGGAAAACCCATGAGGATAACAGCAGACTTCTCAGCAGAAACCTTACAAGCCAAAAGGGAGTGGCCCCCCATCTTCAATCTTCTTAAACAGATCAACTAACAGCCTAGAATTTTGTATCCTTCGAAACTAAGTTTCACATTTGATAGAGACATTAAGTCTTTCCCAGACAAGCAAACATTGAGGAAATTTGTCATAACTAGACCTGCCCTGTAGGAAGTCCTCAGATCTGCATTATACACAGATCATCACAATATACAACCAACATTTTAAAATCACCCAAAAGCTTAATTTCAAATACCACATACCACAAGGGCTCCATATGTAAAAAAAAAAAAAAAAAAAAAAATTCAATTAAAAAAAAATAAAGTCTGCAACATCATGAACAGGAAATCCACCCACCTATCAATTCTTTCATTTCAATTGGCTTGAACTCTCCAACAAAGAGACATAGGCTGAATGAATGGACAAAAAAATAAAATACAAGCATCTGCTGTCCCCAGGAAATGTATCTAAACCACAAGGACTCATTTAGACTCAAGGCGAAGGGATGAAAAATAGTATTCTATGCAAATGGAAACCAAAAG
>CAUYSK010075858.1:0-24002 GCA_963575035.1 Avahi laniger
AGAGTGCAATGTGCACCACGCAATGGGATGGACATATTTGAAACCTGGACTGAGGGGGGGAGGGGGGGCAAGGGCAACACACGTAACCTAAACATCTGTACCCTCATATTATGCTGAAATAAAAAATAAATAAATAAATAAAAATAAAAAGTCAAACAGCAATTCTGGAGCTGAACAATTCAATCGACAAACTCAAAAATGTATCAGAATCTCTCAACAGAAGAATTTGTCAAACAGAAGAAAGAATTAGTGAGCATGAAGAAATGTTATATAAAAAGATATAGAGGAGAAAAAATAAAAAAGAATAAAAAAGTATACATGCCTAGAATATATTAAAAAATGACCTCAAAAGGGCAAATCTAAGGGTTATTAGCCTTAAAGAGAAAGAGATTAGAGTAAAAAGTTCACTCAAAGAAATAATAAGGAAGACCTTTCCAAATTTAGAGAAAGATATGAATATCAAGGTATAAGAAGGTCATAGAATACCAAATACCAGATTCAATCCAAATAAGACTACCTCAAGGCATATTATTATCAAATTTTCAGAGGGCAAGAATAAAGAAAGGGTCCTAAAAGCAGCAACATATAAGGGAGCTCTGATATGTCTAGCAGTAGACTTCTCTGTGGAAAAATTTATAGGGCAGAAGAGAGTGGCATGACATATTAAAAATGCTGAAAGAAATAAACCTTTATTTCAAACCTAGAATGTTCATGGATTGGAAGAATCAATACTACTAAAATGCTCATGCTACCCAAAGCCATCTACAGATTCAATACAATCCCTATCAAAAATACCAATAACATTTTTCACAGAAATGGAAAAAGTAATTCTAAAATTTATAAGGAACCATAAAAAACCCAGACTACCAAAGTGAAAAGAACAAAGCTAGAATCACATTACATGATTTCAAAATATACTACAAAGTATAGTAACCAAAACAGCATGATACTGGCACAAAAGCAGATATATAGACCAATGGAACAGGGTAGAGAACCCATAAATAAATCTATGCATTTACAGTCAACTCATTTTTGACAAAGGTGCCAAGTACATAGATTGGGGTAAGGTCAGTCTCTTCAATAAATGGTGCTGGGAAACCTATATGTCTACATGCAGAAGAGTGTTATTAGACCCCTATCTCTCACCAGATACAGATAGCAAATCAAAATGGATTAAACACAAATCTAAGATATGGAACTATAAAACTACTAGAAAAATACATTTGGGAAAGTATCCAGGAATTTTATCTGGGCTAAAATTTCTTGAATAAGACCTCAAGAGCTCAGGCAACCAAAGCATAAATGGACAGATGTGATCACATCAAACCAAAAAGCACAGCAAAGGAAACAATCGACGAAGTGAATAGACAACTCATATAATGGGAGAAAATATTTGCAAACTTTCCATCTGATAAGAAATTATAACCAGAATGTATAAGGAGCTTCAATAACTCAATAGAAGAAAAAAACAAATAATCCAACTAAAAATGAGCAAAAAATGTGAGTAGACATTTCTCAAAAGAAAACATAAAAATGGCTAACAGGTAGATGAAGAAATTCTCAACATTACTAATCATTAGAGAAATTCAAGTCAAGACTACAATGAGATATCATCTCGCCCCAGTTAAAATGGCTTTTATCCAAAATACAGGCAATAATGAATGCTGGCAAGGATGTGGAGAAACGGGAACTCCCAAACATTGTTGGTGGGAATGTAAAATATTACATCTATTACAGAAAATAGTAGGGAGGTTCCACAAAAGCTAAAAATAGAACTACCATATGATCTGGCAATCCTGTTGGGTATATATCCAAAAGAAAGGAAATCAGTATATCGAAGAGTTATCTTCACTTTCATTTTTATTGCAGCACTATTCATAATAGCCATAATATGGAATCAATCTAAGTGTCAATCAACAGATGAATAGATAAAGAAAATGTGGTACACATACACAATATAATATTATTCAGCCATAAAAAGAATGAAATCCTGTTATTTGCAACAACATGGATGAAACTGTAAGAGGTTACAGTAAGTGAAATAAGCCAGGCACAAAAAGACAAATATTGCATATTCTCACTCACATGTGGGAGCTGAAAAATTTAACTCATGGAGATAGAGAATAAAATTATGATTATCAGAGAAGTGGAAAGATAGTGGAGAGAAGGAAATAAAGAGGGCATGGTTGATGGATACAAAAATCCAATTAGGTAGAATGAATAATATCTAGTATTCAGTAGCACAATAGGCTATTATAGTTAACAATAATTTATTCTATATTTTGAAATGAGTAAAAGAGTGGAATTGGAATGTTTCTACAGAAAGAAATGATAAATTCTTGAGGTGATGAATACCCTAGGTACCCTGATTTGATCATCACTCATTGTATGCCTATATCAAAACATTGCATGTACCCCCTCAATATGTACAACTATTATATGTCCATAATAATTTAAAATAAAAAATTTTTTAAAAAGTGGGTGAAATATATACAGTTTTAGGAACCATTTTCCACAGCATCATTTCTCGTTTGCTATTATTATCTTCCTGTTTTTATATCTTTCATCTTATCCTCTAATATCCAATCGGAGATTTAAGAGATTAGGCTACCTATTTAATCTAAATTATCCTCCTGAAACTTTCTTACAATGTACCCCTGTGAAGTTAGTCCATCAAGGCAAAGGTGTGTAGGTTAGCTATCATTTAATGTCTTGCCTGGGTAGTGACATTCTGAAGGAAAAAAGAAACAATAATCAGCTTTGTTTCATTACGATTTAATGTTTCTATAAACTTTACCAGCTATATCATAGATTAAAACAGCATTTCTAGATTTGTCTAGGAATTTAAGCCCATTAATGATACAATGTTCACTTGTCCTTAGAATGCAAATTGACACATCAGAAATTGTCCTTACTTAGATATTTAACAGTCAGTAGTTGTCTTATCAACTCATCATTTCAAAGAAAATAGAAGACCTGAGCTTTTTTGGCATAAGAGACTATCTTGCCCTTATTCTCTAAGTATGATTTTGTTGACACTAAGAAGCTAATGACAATGTAATGTCAGGGTTTTATTCTTTCATTGCATGTCTTGGTTTTCTTTCTGTGTACAACTTACTGCCCAGAAGTTCCTTGGGAACAGATCCTATGACACTGTAGCTATGCTATATAACTCTGTTATGATCTGAAAATAATATCTGAGAATTACTTATCCCTGAACAGTAAAAACTTACTTTACCACATTCTTTACAAAAAAGAATAAAAGCACAAAGTTTTTGTGAAGTCACTAGGCTATTATGACCCATTTTAAATTTCGTGTGCTCTGGCTTGTTTTATAGAATTTGTTTTAATTCTTCACTAAAGGGGATCAAAACTGAACTTGGCTGCATTACAGGAAGACTTTCAGGAAAGGTTGAGTTGACTTAAGTTAGAGCTTTAACAAAATAGTGAGGAGCTAAGAAATGTAGTTTAATTATGCATGAGGAAGAAAATACCAGGATTCACAGGAGATTTTCAGGTCAAGGAAGCAGTAAGTTAGCCCTGGCTGAAATTTTCAGGGTCCTTGGAAAGAATAAGTTTATGTAGACATGTTTTTTCCTTGGACTTCCCTTTTGAGTTTTTATGAGTTTGTGTAAAGTTCTTCAACTGTTAAAGTACCATTCACATTTGGGGAAGGACTTAAATGTACCTATTTTTGGGGAATTATCTTCTTTATTCTAGCAGTAAAATCTCTTATAGGAAGAGACCAGTGAATAGCGGGGGTGGGACATTGAAGCAGACATTTTGGCAGGCACATTCAGAGTCTGTCACTGACTTCTGGCCCTGGGGCTGTCTCTGAGAAAGTTGGAAGCAGTCTTTTTCTTTATTCCAAGAGAAGGACAGATGTTCACAGAAAGTTCAACAGGGATGAAGGGTAGAGCCTTTTGAGGGATATTAGAATTTATTTTTCATGTGAACTGAATTCTCCTGTGTTCCTCTCAGAATTCCTTAATTAAATCTATGCTATTCACTGGTACTTTGCAAATCACCTTTTTTTCTAACTTGATAAAAATATTGTTTGAATGTTGGCACAGGATGAAAATAGAGGCTACCTCCAAAACAGTGAAGCATAACTGGGTTAAATGTAGCACAAAATAGAGAGATTGGTAAAAAAGCAGCAAAGGTAAATCTTGAGTCTCAAATTCTGTTTGCCTGGATTTGTAGAAAAACTCTGAGCAGGAAAAATCTCTTAGCTTGAACAAGGTCATTAGGAGCTTCTCTTTCAGGATGTGGCTGACACAATACTGTGTGGGTCACCAAAACTGCTAGGAACCCTCCTGAGAAAGCTGCAGATACATCCAAAAACATCAAGGTGATAGTGATCAAGACGGCCTCAATGTTCCCCTCAGCTTGACTAAACTTTAGACTGGTTTCTTCCCTGACCTCCCTTTTCCTAGATTATTGACTTTAGAAAATTCTCTCTCTGCCCCTTCAAAATGAAATGAATGTAAATCTCCCAGCCCTGCCAGTTTTACAGCCCAGGAAAAGTCTTTCTCAAGGACTTGGAAACAATCTTTTTGAAATGTAAATATTGAAGGAGATATCACCCCTATCTCCCAGTCTCTGTGGGAGGGTAGGAGACTAACTTGAATGGGCACTAATTAGCAAACACAGATGGCCTAATCACAGAGAAACACATTTGCACTCTCAGGAATAACTCAGTGTGCTCCACAACTCCCATTGATCAACCTCCCCACTAAATGTCCTCTAGTGCTTTCCCAGCACAGCACTTAAAAACCCTTTGCCTTTTGTTTCAGTGGAGTTAAATATCCAGACTTGGTCTCTGTTCCTTCTACTATTGCTGGTAATAATATCAGAATAATATCAACTTCTGTCTGCTCATCTCTAATATAATTTTTTTAACAATGGGCAATTAGCTCTGGAAAGATACCAAAAGCGTACGTAAGAGAAATGTGCTTGAGAAAAAAGAATTTAGAAAATAACCAACTATTTACAACCAAGCTTTCTTGCTTTTACATACATGCTATAATGCAATCTATTATATATTTTATACCTCTTCTATAGGTTATCATTTAGGAATGATTAAGAGCTTTAATACTATGGGAGGGGGGAGGAAAGTAGATATATTTCCACTCAACAAATGTCAGAAAAGTTTAGTGCTTATCCCAATGTACCCCACTTGACCACACACCTGAAATGTAAGCCTGAGCTTCAAATATATTATACAAACGAATTTTTAAGAAAATGTATCTAGGTACATTCAATATAACTCAAGCCTCATTAGTCATTATTTTAAATAGTAGACTAAGGATTAAATTTAATAATGCAGGCAAAGTGGTTAGTACAGTGCTTGGAACATAAAATACGATGAAATCTTAGGCAAGTCTTTGGTCTCCTATGTGCCTCAGTTCTTCATCTTTCTAAAAGAGATAATAACAATACCTATTTCATGAGACGGTTGTGAGGAATAAAGTAGATGGTGTGTATAATACACTTAACAGATTGCTAAGACACATAGTAAAGTTTAGTGAGTGCTTTGTTTTGGTGTTTTTATTACTATGAACCTAGGATCAAAATAGAACCAAGTTCATCACACTGACTTAGATGTAGAGATTGCTACTCTAACCCTCCCTCTTGTAAGAAGCCGTCTGTTGCTAGATTTAATCCCCTATCCCTATCCATCAGTGGCATCAATAGTTTAAGAAGCTCTTTCATGAACCTGAGGTTCTAGGGGACTTTAAGCTGCAATCTTCTTCCTTTCCAACTTATTCAAGTCAAACTCCAAAGAGTGAAGCTCATTGTGATGAGCAAGACAGTCTGGGCCTTGGGGACTCCATATTGTGCAATATGTGTTGTGTGTCTGCTCAAAAACTTTTTTTCAAGAACTTAGTCAGGTAGACCTAATTCAACCCACTCAAAAACCTTCTTCCAGCACCTTCTAATATCAGCTTTCCTCAAGTGCCCAGCCTCTTGGATGTTCATGCAAATGGACAAAGAACCAATCATCAGAACCTCTCTAAGCTATTTCCTCTTAAAAGACAGGGACATTCAATCATTTACCAGAGAGTTCTTGCAGTTTCCCTGGCCTTACCCGTATATACACATGGGATCATTACAAGAGGAATAACTCCATTTTTCTCAATCATTGCCTCCATATCTCTGACAAAATGTCACCAGCCCCAGGCAAATTTTCTTGTGACTGTTTTTGTGATACTCTGATTCTTCATATAGGCTTAAAAATCCATCTGTCTGATCCAGCACCATGTTGCCCAGACAAGGGTGGCAGCCCGTACTGGGCACTACAGGGTTTCCCAGTGTGCCACCAAGTACTTCCGTGTTTTCAGCCACTAACAGTTCTCTGAGAACATCATATGGGAAACTGAGGCGGGGAGGATACATTTGGTTTTTGCTTTATAAATGGAGTCTCATGGTAGTGTTGATTCTGTTTGTTCTCAGGCCAAACAATTCAATAATATCAACGAGGACGAACTTGAAAACTCTGTTCTCAGAATATTGTATGCAATGCCCATGGCTGCTGCTTTCTTCTGGTTGAATGAATTTTCCTCAGAGACTCCTCCTTCCTCATGTGGCTGGAATACTGGTAATGACGCAAGCTTCTGTTCCTCTCCGTTTTTCTAGGCACATCCAGACACCTCTGCTTCACACTTGGTCTTAAGATGGGGCCCTAACATTACAATTTAAATTAATGAATTTTTACCAGCTGCATTTAAATGTAAAACATCAATAATTTGTTTTCAAACTTTCTTCCATGACATTCCTTTATGTCTTAATTTAAATTATTCTAACCTAGTTGATTTAACTATTTAACCAATTTTTCTTTCTTATTAATCATCTTCTTACTCACATTCACTACTAAACTTGATTATTTTAATTTCAACTTAGAAAAATACTGTTAGAATTCAATCCAGGCTCAAAAGTGCTAAAATTACAACTCACATGTATGCTAAATAATAATAATATTGTGGTAGTAAAATAAAATTGGGCTTTTCAAAAATGGAAAAATATTGTTAAAGTCCCCTTTTAAGACACTTTTGGTTTGTTTTTAATGAGGTACTATGAAGGAACTTAAGTGTATTTGCTATTGGCAAATAACTTTTTAATATTTAATCAGCTGACTTTTAATCAAAATATTCTTCATGTAAATAAACATAATAAATGGTTATACTCCTAGATTTTACAGCTATGTCAGATATTTCTAGGAAAAAATAGGTAAAAATAGAATTCATGGGTTAAAAAATAGCTTTATTGCATAAACACAACTTGGATATATGCTTTGCTTACGTCTCTCTCAGACAGCATGCACCTAACATCTTCCAGAGCACGTGTTCTAATTTGCTTGGGTATCTAAGCATGTGTCCTAATGCTCAAGAGACTACACTCTATCAAATGTAGAAAGTCTTCCTCTTGCCTAAGAGAAAAGTAACGCTAACATCCTCCAGTATGTGTTTAGAAGTGAAATTGATATTGTACGTGATGCTTTCCAGTTTCATAGAGAAAAAGTGTTTTAAGAAATAATATTGTATCTCCAAATATCATTTTGTTTCTTAGCCAGGTAGAACCAAATTTTTGGTCTATTGTCCCAATTAAAGAAAAACCTCTAAAGAACGATATCATTTAGTAATTCTAAATCAAATACATTTTATCACCCAGGAGATATCAAGCCTTCAACTTGTTTTTCATACCAGATGTCTATTTAGGCCCATTTCCCATTTCCAATTTTAAATAAATCTCAGAGACATCAATGGATACCAATTAATCTGGTTCCACTCACAAAGGTTAATATATCCATGTGGTATAAAATTTAAAAACCCAACAAATGAAATTGAAGTGTAAGTACTTAAAATAAAATAAATGTAAAGGACTATGGAAATTAAAGGAAGTAAATCTGCAATATTATCCTAAATCCTAGATCAGCAGAGGATAAAATGCTAAGTCTTAGAAAGGCTTTGAAAACATATTTAACCCAGTAACATTCCTTGAGCTTCATTCAGATTCAGATCTACTTTTGCTTTATAGATAACACTGTGCTCATCACATAATTTCATTTATTTTTCACAGTACTCCATGGAGGTAGATATTATAGTTACCTAGCAAGTTGGTACATGGGAAAGCTGGCACATAACCATAACCTCTAGTTGCATCCTCTGCATTTCTTCCGTTATATAATATAAGCAA
This sequence comes from Avahi laniger, assembly GCA_963575035.1. NCBI lineage: Eukaryota > Metazoa > Chordata > Mammalia > Primates > Indriidae > Avahi > Avahi laniger. The sequence goes on from CAUYSK010075858.1 coordinate 8,197, forward strand.
GAATTTATGCTGACTTTATTTAGCTCCAGTGATTGAATTTCAATTATCAAGAAATACTAAGTGATTATATACCATCCATTATAATTATGTGAACAGATTTAGGCAAGGGGGAAAGTTAACCAAGCCTGAGAAACATTTGTCGAAGCTTTACTGTTGAAATAACACCTGAGCTCATTGAAGAATAAATAAAATATGATCCAATGTGGAAAAAAAAAAACTAATGAAATTTGGGACTGAAAACTTGACCCAATTCTATGTATTTCCTATTGCTTCATCCTACCTTATTTGCTCATGGTGTGTTCAGAATAAATGAAGGAAAAAGAATAGATGAGTACCTCTGGAAAAAAAAAATTCTTCCCTTGTTAGAAAATAAAAGCTGTATTTTATTATTTGACCATTATTTTCTATGATAGAGAATTCTAAGATTTTCTTTCTCTAATTAAATAGCATCTAACCTATTAAAATCTACAGTACATTTTGGGATTTTATAATTTATTTTTCCCAATGGTAACAGGAATGTAGTCCTTAACTCATATATATATTAATAATATATTGCTTGTGGGTTGGGAATGGTAAAAGGTGAAATCTTCAATATTGTAATTAAGGTTCTGATATTCACATTCCTTCTCTAGCCTGCTACTATTAAAATCAGAGATAATTTGGACTATGCTTACATAAAGACAAGTAAAGATAAGAGACTTAATTTTCCCTGTTAAAAATAAGGGAGGAGATGCCTTCCCCCTTTCTTAGAGCATTCACTTTAGAAAAACTTATAATTTCTTACTCTGTTTCCTTGAAAAATATTTAAATCCTTTTAAAAGCTAAATGAGCCTCATCTCAGTTTTAGGACCCTGATATGTCTTTATCAAAGACCTGGGAGTCATCTCATTGAAATGTAGACATCAAGAGAGACAGCATCCCTGTTTCTCAGTTTCTGTAAGTGGGTGAGAGCCTAACTTCTTTCGGAATCTTGCTCCAGGTTACAAAACTCTGCTGTTATAAAGATATGAGAAGTTCATTTTTCCTTTATATAAAATCAGTTAACAAGCACAAATACTAATCCCAATTGCCAGGAGAATTTAGGACAAACCATGTCTAAGAAATGGTGCTGTCAAATTCTCTTCTTTGAAAATGTGTTATCGTTTATCTTGAGAACATCTATATAATGGGTATATATGTAATGTATTGTTTACCTTAAGAACACATATGTAATGTAATGTAAAAGTGTGAGATCTCTCTCTGTCTTTGCAATCCTTTAGAGAATTGTCTGGGGTGCACATAACATTCTGATTTAATACTTATTCAATAATAACACTGTTTTCTTTCTTGACTTGAAAACATTGTGAAGAGGTTTTCTCGATTGGGAGAAGATTTTGTATTTAATTTTATTTTCCCAACACCACAATGCCATTTAAGATAAATGAAAAGTATGCCATCTTTACTATTAACATAATGAATACAAGCTAGATAGTATCTTTCCTAAAGTTTAGATGTTTTTCCTAAATTACTTCATACCTTCTGGCAAGTCAGTGAGGTAATCTACCTGGTAAAAAAGTACGTGAAATCAGATCCTCAAGTTCAGTTCAGTTTCATAAAGATTTCAAAATTAATGCTAATGAACATGTGGCAGCCCAAGATTTTTTCTGTGCTATTATTATTCTCCTATTTAAATATACTTTTTTTAAGCCCCTGCAGATTGGGACAATAAAAGAAGAAAAAATGTTAAATAATAACCAATTCAACCATGCTTTATCTAAATTAAGAGGCTTTGATTTCACACTGATATTCTGTTGTTGCTTTAAAACAGAAACTGAAGTTTTGTTCTCAAGGACTTGAGGAAACATAATTTGTAATTCCACTAATTAACTATGAACAATTGGCTGAAAAAGGCATATTTTTCAAGGAACAATATCAAAATAACCAGGGTTGTGTGTGTATACGTGTGTGTGTGAGTGTGTGTGTTTATGTGTGTGTGTGTGTGTGTGTGTGTGAAAGAGATAAAGATAGAAAGAGAGAGAGAGAGAATGTCGAAAAGTCTACTTTATGTTCAGCTACTTCTTATCAGAAAAACAATAGAAAAGCAATAATGAAAGAAAACTCAGATAATGTAAACAGTTTTAGAACAATAGGATTATAATCCTCAGAGGTAAAATTCTTCTTAAGCATTGTTACATTTAAAGTATAAGGTTATTTTAGGACATAATGGAATTTTCCTAAGAAAAAAGCAGCCTACTTAAGGAATAATAATAATAGCAGCTAACATTTGCTGAGTGTTTACCAAACGCCAAGCACAATTTTAAATTATTTTAATATTTATGACAACCTTATGAGTAGGAAGTAGGATGGCCATTTTGCAGGGAAGAAAACTAGGACACAAAGAGGTTAAAGGAAGTTGCTGGTAAAGTCACTGAGCTGGTAAATGCAAAGCAGGATTCGAACCCACATATTATAGAGTTAGAATCTCAGTTCTCAATAAGATGGTGTTCTCCTTTTCATGAGGCTTCTTTTAATAGACTCTGTTAGCACTAAGCTTGTATTTAATGATAGAAGTGAGCACTAATTACGTACTGAAGGTGATTTCATTCTTGAATCAAAACAGTGTTTCCTATAAATATTCTAAGCCTAGTAATATCTTAAACAGCATGTTCCATATACTATCTCATCATACCCTCTGAACGTTTTAAGGTAAGCAATTATACATACATCTCCTTTACCCAATAATAAAATATTGCTAAAGAGGGCAGACTGTTCACCCAACACTGTAGAACTTGGACTTCAAAATAAGTTTTCCTAATACTGTATTGTATGGGTTATTTATTTTGTTTTAGGAAATCTAGTCTTTCTGGAAGTGCATGACTGACTTAGCAAACTGTACCAAGACATCAGCATTTATGATTAACCTCTGTTTCCAAGACATGAACATTAATATTTTCTGGTGAAAAGATCTCTTGTACTCATTCTTCTTTAAGTTGGTATTAGAGATGTTTATCCAGAGCTAAATCCATGACTTGAAATCAAGGGATAATCCATAAGGCAGTGGGTAACAGCTAAGAACCTGGGCTTTGGGGTCAATCAGACCTAGGATTAAATCCTAGCTCTACATTTACTAGCTCTATGTCATTGAGCAAGCTACTTATTCTCCCAATTCTATGAAATGGGTCAAATGATCACTACTTCAAAGATTTATTGTAAATAACAATGTAGTCAAATGTCAGCTACTAAATGCTTTATATAAAATATTTCAACATATGTGAAATAAAGTAAGGCAAAGTTTTCCAGAATGGAATTTATGCATTTTGAATGGATTTTATGTGATATGAGAAATCATATATTTATTTTAATAATTAGATATTTATTTTATTTAACATTAGAACAACTATAACCAGTACCTCAAAACTATGATTTCGAGCATTTTTCCTTATTTTGAGAGTTCCTTACCTTGAGACTAAGGCAGCATAGTGAAGTGCCCTCAGGATAATTTAAAGACAAATATTAAGTTATTTTTCAATGAGACCAAAAAATTTATAATTTGGTAAATATATGTTCAATCAATTTTATATCAAGCTTGGTTGTTCTCCAAAGTTGAAATTAATTTCCTTAGAAAAAAAGGAAGAAAAGGGAGAAATGTAAGTAATTTTACAATCATTGCATAGAATCTACAATTTATAAACTTAGATTAAACTAACTTTTTAATTTTTAAATTACTAAGCATAAAATCTAATTGAATGGTAGCATGTTAGTGAGATATTTTTGATTCTACATAAAAAATTCTCTAGAATTCATGGAAAGAGCTGGTGTATAATGGACAATGTAGAGATCTTTTATGAAGCACAATATGTCTGGCTATTTTCACAACAATTTATCCTTCATTCACTCATCTATCCATTCTTTTAATCCACATATGGTCTTGAGTTGTTGTTATGAGCCAGACACTGACCCAATGCTGGGAATGTAATAAAGGATCAAGCATACACCTGCCCACAATCTATTATGGAAGACATAAAATAAATAATTGACTGTCTACTTTGTTATAAAATATTAGTGAGTTTTTAAATTATTTATAGATTTAGTGTTTATATTCATTTCATTCTTTATTCATTGAATAAGTTATATTAACAAATTTTCTGATAAATAGTCTGATTAAATTAATGCATTTTGATCAATAAATTCTAACTGAAAGATTTGAATATGTGGACAAAGACTTTTTCTAATATACATGTAAAAGATAATAGTTAACTTATATGTAGTTTTAGCCAGTGCATTTTTTCTTGGTATGTGTTTTTACATAGCTTAAATTCTTAGGAATGTGGGTTTTCCTTATTAGAATTTCACTCTCACAGGGAACGCCAGCTACTCAGTACCTTCTCAGCAATGTCGCAACTACCTTTCTAAAAGAGGTCTTGTCCAAATCATTTAATCAGTTTTTAAAGAGCAGAAAGCATTGCGTATTTATGCTTCTCAAAAAAGCATGCTTTCTCTTTCCTCTAAATGACTCAGAGCAATGATCTTTTATTCCTTTGTCACTCTAACATGACTATTTTGTTTTGGTTTTAAGATTTTTTTCTTTTCAGAATTAGTAAAACAAATTAGAAAACAAGCATTTATTTCTAAACTCATCTTTATTTTTTATTGTCCCAGAAAAATAAAACCTCAAACAACCACCCAAAATTTAAATTGAGAAAAATATATGAGATATAACAATTTCATGGAATCTAAATTCTGATTTGGTAGAAATATAGAGAGGAAAAAAAATTCCATTTGGGAGCATTTTAGAGAAAAAAAAATGAATATATTTAAGTGCCACATGACTACCATCACTTCAAGTAAGATAAAATAATTTTCCATAGAGTCATCTATCATAGAAGAAAATGCAATTGATGAGTTATTTTCTTAACTGCCATTATTTCTACTGTTAATATTTCTTGCCAAGAAACCAATTCTAGAAAAACTCAAATTTCAATCAAATTAAGTTGTTTCGTTAGTTGACTTACTTCAGATTATCTTTAAGTCATGGGTGTATTATCTATTGCCTCAGTTTGCTCACTACAATAATTTGTATTTTTTGATTAATTTCAACATATTGGTGACTAAGGCTGGACACAAACTGGGAGTCTAATCAATAAGCTCCAATACTGATCAAAACGTAGGAGAATGATGAGAACGCTAGGCAAAGAAGTACTAGCTAATTATTCTGTGACAAATTGCCAATCTAATGAGTCAAAAAAAATTTATTTAGATGATTCATTTCTTAAGAAAAAATTACTAAATCAACAAGATAATTAATTATGCATATGTGGGGATTCAATGTGGGGAAAGGCATTTTTTTTGTAAACAAAAGTAAAAAAAAAATCTCAATCTTTTGAGATTCACAGCATATACACAGAAATAAAATGTATACAACACACTAGATGTTCAAATCTAAATAGGTAAAATAAAGGAGAGCTTCAGTCATTTAAGAAGCCTTAATGGAGGAAGTAAGACCTTACATGATGAAGAAGGAGCAGAAGGTATCATAAATATCAGAGGGCATAGAAATGCTGATAAAATGTGAAAGCACAAGTAAATGTGCTCAAAGTAGAAAAGTGATGGCTGATATTTTAAGAGCAGAATTGGAATTATGCATAAAATGCTTACAAATTTAATATAGATTGTAGAAATGCAAAACTTTTGAATTTTTTTCTTTTTTAGTTATGGAATGAATTCAAACGATAAACTTTTGTTATGGGTCATCAAAGCAACATATCTGTAATAATACATGATCAAAACTCATTTATTTTTTCTACTTCTAGATACTCTAGGACTCTGTGGTAGCTGTGCACTTTACCTATTTGTGGAATTGTCGTTTCATGATGTCACTGGTTGAGTGGGCTAGGTCAAATTCTAGTTCTTGTGGTATCAAAATCATTAGGATAAATTATATTTTGAGCTTAGCCACAGGCTGAGAACATGGGCATCCTAAGTATGCCTATGTCAGCTCTGCTTGGGGAATTCAGTTGTCTACTCCAGCTACCAGAAAGCAGATATTCCAAAATAAATACTTTGGTCAAAAAAAATCTTATTGGAAACAGAGGGAAAATGAGTGAAAATTCTGCAGAAGAAAAGCAATTATCCCATTGTCTTCAAACACAAATAGGAATGTTAAGGATATAGGGAGGTTTGAAAGCACATGGCGAAAAGCAAATAATGAAGGTAATTTTTTTTCAATATAAGTTTAGTGAAGTGAAAAATAAATGAAGCTTATTAACTTGGAAAAATCCACAGAAAGGAAAACCTTACTGGCCAGAACCGTAATTCCACCCTGCTCTGATACCCTAAACTGCTAAAGAAATATTCCTGATTTTTATCCCTAAAATGGAATGAAACAGAAGAAATCTCTCAATGCTAATGTCCTTTCTCAATAATAACAACATGAAAACTATGCATTCACAATTTCACCAGTCTGCTCATTAGAACAGAACGTTAGATTAGCTCCTGCAGAGAGCCTTAAGAGCCTCGCTCCACACAAGTTCTGGCAGAAGAAAGTGGACTGTGTGTCGCATAAAGGTTTCTGGACAGACTGCTACCCTGGGGGAATCCAATATCCCAAATGTAAGGCCTTGGACTCAACCACCTGCTCTCATTTTCAAAACTTTCCAAGTTAGTAACTGTGAAAAATTCAGAACTTTAGATAATGAATTATACAAGCTAAACTTTCCAAAATTCAAAAAAAGAAATAGAGAAAAAAAATCACTCATTTAACAAATATTTATAGAACTTTATTAGCATAGAAATAGTATACACATGTAAACCTCATATGTATCTCATCTTGTCAGATTTCTACTTTGCTCAATTTTTAATATTTGCTATTATAGTACCTCTGATTACATGCCAGAAATTTTCATTTAGTTTGAAATGGAATTTTATCTTTTTGTCTTGTGTCCAGGATCAATTTGGAAAGCAGGGAATAATAAATCCATAGAGGCAAAGTTTTCATGGAGCTGAAGAGTGAAGGAGCATTATTTCCATTAAGTGGTAGCACAGAAATTCTGTTTTTAAGATGTGTGGATTTCCTCAGAGGTCAATACAAGTTCTCCAAGGGAACCTTGCAGGCTGAGAGATAGAACTGATCATGCCTTCGGTTCCTTTGCTGCACATCTCTGAGGTATTCAGAGAAATATCAGATTTGACACTTATGAAACTAGAGGCTCAGAGACTGCGACGCTTCCCTGGAGCATCAGTATTGCAGGAGAGGTTTGGAGGAAGCTCCTCCCCCATCTGTCTCCCAGCACACAGGAAAAATGAAGGAGCATATAAAAATCTTTGATATTTAGTGAGCAGAAAGGATTACTGCAAGTTTAGATTATTGCTATAGGTTTACCACTCTTGAATTAATACGTAACCTTAAGATCGGTAACCCCATAAGATGCTGAAATAAAAAAAAAAGAATATCTAGTAGACAAATATTTATTTTTAAATTTTTAAAAATGTTTCAATTAGCACATAATAATTATACATATTTATGTACATAGTGATAATTCTATATATATAATGTAGAGTAATCAGATAAGGTTAATTATCATATCCTTCATCTCAAACACACATCATTTCTTTGTGTTGAGACCATTCCATATCCTCCTTCTAGCTATTTGAAACTATGTTATTGTTAACTATAGCATCCTATAGTGCTATGGAATAGTAGAACTTATTCCTCCTATCTAGCTATAATTTTGTATCCTTTAACAATCTCTCCCTTATGCCTCCCCTTCTCACTACCCTTCCCAGCCTCTACTACCCTCTGTTCTACTTTTTACTTTTATGAAATCAACTTCTTTTGGCTTCCACATATGAGTGAGACATGCGGTGTTTAACTTTCTGTTCCTGGCTTATCTCACTTAACATAATGTCCTTCGGTTCCATCCATATTGCAGCAAATGAAAGGATTTCACTCATAAAAGAGCAATTTATTATTTATTTCAGTCCCATCTCTAAGCAGAACTACATTTAAATGGTACTTGTTTTAATAATTTTTAAAACATTCTGAAGATATTTTAAATATAGCTAAAATATGATGAATACAACTGATTATATAGTTAATAATATTGTTGGTGGAAAAAAAATTATTAGAATTTTTCCAAAATGGTAGACACATCTGAAATAAGAAGATATCATTTACAACAGTATTTGTCTTTTTAAATATGCATAGCACAGCACATCTGATTCCATTTATATTTTCCTTTCAAAAGATTATATATGTTTATTATATCTATTCATCTTTGAGTAAATGCCAGAAATACACACAACAAACTATTAATAATGGTTACCTCTGCAGAGTGATGTAAATTTGGAGGGTTGAGGAATTGATGAAAGGAAGATTTCACTTTTTATTCTATATAATTTTTCATTTTCCAAAATGGTAGAAACATTTGAAATAAGGAGATTGTAAGGTTTTCAGTGGCGGAGAGATAGCGGACATAAGTTATGGCCAAACAAGTGGCTTTATTAAAGTGCTCCGGGGCGAGGTTTACAGATCCTAAGGTGAGGGACTGAGAAGTCGCACTGCCCAGTATTAAGGCAGAGTTTTTATATGTGGGGTGAAAAAGGGGGTCTTGGAACATTCAGGTAGGATGTGATCGCTTGAAGCCTGAGTACTTTGCCTGCAGCAGCTGAGTAGGGAAACGAAGTCAGGGTGTTTAGCCAGGTTAGCTGTTCCTGCCAGTCATAGCAGGATGTGGCCTGGCCCCGGCTACAAGCCAAGAGGGAAGGGGCCCGGGGCTGTCATTGCTGTGCCTGTGGGGGTCTTTTGGCCAGCCTTACAGAGATATCTTTTATGACCCTATTTGTCTTTTTGAATAAGCCATAGCAGACATTTTAAATAAGAAATCCACATCTTGTTTGATTCTGCATCTGTGACAGAGGACATAACTAAAAAAAATGTATGTCACAATGCTAACTGCCAGGCTTTTGACTTAGCTGTACCACATCCTGTATGGAGCCCTAGGTCTTAAGAACCAAGCCTGAACGAAGGCTCCTGGAAACTGCACTAACCGGATAGCTAATACTGAACTGCACATGTGATCTCTCAGACCACGTACTTAGAGAGAAAAAAAAGAAAATGCAGTCAAATGTTAAACATTATGTAATATGTGAGTGGAGGGAAAGGAGCCCTGGAAGGAGTCTTGTGAAGGAAAAATGTGAGAAGTGGGAAGAAAATCAGAAAAGTCAATCTAGATGTCTTCAAAATATTGGGTATATTGTCCTGTTGCATCCAACAGGATATAGAAGCCACACTGCCTATCAAAATATCTTCCTCATGGGCAACACACAAAACCAAACAAGGCAAAAAACTCATGAGTGTTTGAGTCTATCTGACATTAGGCTCGATATTCCACATTTTGGAGTTATACAGATTATAAAATAGCTTCCTCAATTATAGTAACTCTGAACAAAAGGGGTGCTTTATCCCAGTCTTAATATTCGCGGCAACTTAGACGTACAGATTTTACTATTTGTGGGATTAATGATTTCAAGGGGAATGAAATCAATAAAATATTTTGGGTATATTTAGATTGACTTTGTCACACAGATGCAATCTGAAAAATCTTGAAGAAGCACACAAAATAGCACAAAGAATACAAATTTAGAAGATTGAAAGATTGATCTCAGAATAATTCCCTTTATAGTATTAGTGGTTTTCCTTATTCACATAAAATTAAAGCACTTACCAGCATTGTAAAAATCAAAGGTTATAGAGGATGAAATAAGGAATCCAGGTCTCAATGAAAATGCTGTTCTGTTATTGAAATCAGAGAGTCAAGATCATCAAAGTCTGAAGAAGACAACATGTATGGGAATCGAGTTATAATTGGAACATGTATAGTTTGGCTAAAGTTTATTTTATATTAAATTTTAAAAATATGTAAAACATAAAAAGATAATTCCCATGTGCATTTTTTATTTTTGCATAAAACTATTCCCATACTTAGTGGCTGAAAACAACATTTTTGACTCAATTTCTGTGGGTCAGGAATGTGGGCCTGGCTTGACTGGATCCCGTGGCTCTGGGTCTCTCACAAGGCTGCAGTCAAGGTGTCAGTTGGAACTAAAGCCTCATGTTAAGACTTGACTTGGGATAAATCCGCAAAAGAGCTTTTGGCATTCGGTTCCTCACAAACTTTTTACTGGAGGTCTTCTTTGGTTTCTTGCCACGTGGGTCTCTCCATAGTGCGGCTCACAATATGGCGATGGCAGCTGGCTTCCTTCAGAGTAAGCAAGCAAAAGGACAAGAGAGTGTGAATAGGAACAAGTCATATCTTCAATTTAATCTTGGAAGTGGCAGCCTATAATTTTTGCCATATTCTAAGAAGCAAGACAGTAGGACCAGCCCATACACAAGAGGAAGATATAACATAAGGGTACGAGAACCAGTAGACAGGGGTCGCTGGGAGTCATTTTAGATTCAGCCTACCACATTATAAAAATAAAACTTCATTTTACTGAACTTTAGAAATAAAACCATCCCAGATTTTTCAGAGGATATTTCTAACTTTTTTCTTAGTAATTCGTAGGAGTTCTTTAAAGATTATTGATCTACTACTTCTGCCATCTGGCTATTGGCCCCAGGTAGCCTACCACTATTCACTTATTTAGTATGAATACATCATCCTGAAGGATGGAACATTTTTCCATAGGGCATCATCTCAAACTACTGCCTCAGCAGCATGTTTAAAAGACCATTCAACTGTTTCATCAGGTTGTCAGCTTCTGAGTGGTATGGTATGTGGCAGACCAGTAGACCCCACAGTTTTCTCTCCTTGCTGTGTTCTTCCTTTGTTGTAAAGTAGGTCTTTTAGTTTGTTGTGATGTTCTGTGGTTCAAATTCAGTGTCAGTGGTTCAAATTCTCTGTAAGTCCTCAAGTGTGATGCTGGCATAATCCCTGTGGGCAGCAAAGAAAAATGTACCCCTGGAATGTGTTTCAATCTCAATCAAGAGGAATTGCTTCCAGGATGGAAGAGATTCAAGAAAGTAGTTGCCACCACACTGCCTCCTCAAGGTATGGTGCCATATCAAAGGCTCACCACCGATCTCTGGTGCTGGCACATGGGATATTCAACAGTGGTGAGTGGGAATCTTGATGCAGGGGGCCCATGCTGTTGAGTTTGTGTATAGTTCCCAACCCTGTCACCATAGCTACTACATTTATTTGCCTGATTTGCCAGTGATGACAGGGTTGACTGGTATCAATTTGCTGTGTAATTCTTCCTACTTGGTTGTTTAGTAGCCCTCTGACGATGGACCCATTCTGAAAGGTATTATATACATGAGTGACACAAAAACCTCCACATTTTATGCCCATCCCCATGTGTTCATCCATGACTCTTTCACAGACTTCTTTGTCCTGATCTTCCAAACTTTATCCTCCATGCTCTTGATCAATCTTCCCAGTCATTCACTATTGGTCATGAATTTGTCTACATTCTTGTCTTAAGTCACTTCTCTTTCCACAATATGTTGATGACCAAGTGCACAACATGGAACTCTTCCCTTTGTGCAGGTTTTCTTTCAGCCCCGTCTTTCAGGGCCACCTTTAGTGTGGTTTCCATACTTCAGCAGTGCATTTTCAGCTAGCACCAATACACCAAACTGACCCCTCCATGAACTGTCCTTGGCTTTTCCCCTCTCTGTTATAAGAGAACCCATTCCATTTGACATAGGCACGAGATGATAAGAGGCAGCAACAGAACTGTGGTGGATGATCATAATTGGGATTTGGGCCACTTATTAATGCAACTTACTTGTGCCTTTTACACTGCTTATGCCTATCCAAAATATATCACCTCCATCTTGCAAGGAATGCTACTGAGTTTGCTTAAACTTTTGACTTGATTGGCCTTACAGAGTCCACTCATGATGGGTACCTCTGGCTGCCTAGACACTTGATGTCTCAAGATTAGAAGCTCCATCAATATCAGGGTTTAGCAGAAATATGGGAAGTGGTTTTTGAATGGTGCTGCAAATGGTATGGGGACTTTCTCCAGAAACCAAAGGTTATGTATTATAATTTTCCTCCTATAACTTACCATGGCATCTTCCCCACAACAAATGCAAAAGAGTCAACTAGGTCTATGACCCAAGTGACAGAGCTACTTTTGTCACATATTGGACCTAGAGACCTACTTCAGAGCTCTATTAAAAGATGTCAGCCTTCCATGTCATTGGGTAAATTGGTTGGAGTAATATTGTCAAGAACAGAATATGCTGTGTTCAGAGATTCAAGGAACCCTGAAAATTCCATGCTTCTTCCTTAAAGTAGGAGGTGAGAGATGTTCTTTTGGCCATAATAACACACATTTCTCTCACATACAAAGTGTACTTGCCATTACCCCCATCCAAAAATCACTCAAAGTCTTACTTTAGGCTAAAAGTCTGGGATCTTGTGATTTATATCAAGTGTGGACATGTATCTTCTGATGGAGAGACCTGTAAATTTAAATAGAATGAGAAAAAGAAGAAGACAGATAAACCAGTAACTTTTTGACCTCGTGCATAAGTCACAATTTGTGGAATAGAGCCAAGATAACTCCCAATAAAACACATCCATTTGAAAAGGAGAAGGAAACAAATCACATAGACATCATTATTTTATGACAACTCAGAATTCCTGCTACCCAAGTATTGCTATGTCCCCCTACTCTGGAGATAAATAAGCTTCCTTGATTAGGCCCTGGCTCTGCTTCCTGGGAGTGACTCTCAGTCTATAGCTCTCTATGGTTTTTATCTCAATATTCTGGAGAATTACTCTTTTTTTCATTATTTTTGCCCAGTTCTAAGGAGGATGTTAGAAAATACACCCTCTTTGGCAGCTAAGCACCTTTCTTAGCTTAATCTCTGCCTGCAAAATTGTGGACCCAGAAGTTACCTTACATATTAAACAACCTCAATCCTTTTTATCCCTGAATGGTCTTGCTTTAGCTAACTCTCCCAAAATGCTTGAGGGTTGTATGTGCTTGGTTACAGTCAACTTCATTAATAAAAGCAACAAATTTGTAGATTTTATTACATATTCCATCCATACCTATCAATTATATTTGTGAAAGCCACATATCTTTTGGTGCTTCAAGTCCTATTGGTCCATCAGGATTCTGTGAGACCACGCTTTCTAGAAGCCCTTTTATCCCCTGAAAGAGTGCAGTAGATGGTGCTTTTTCTTTGAAATATCTTAACAAAGCACTGGGAAGCTACTTCTTCATTTGGTCTACACCCCTAAGCTATTAATATATCTTAAAGACTCTTGATTTTATCTTTGCTCCAAGGCTATAATCTTAATTTGATACCATTTTACTGTCTGGCAAGATTAGAAAGGCTGAAGAATTTTAAAATGAATTTTACAACCCAGCACATTTTAGGAGCTCCCTATTGTTTCTTTATTCTGTTCAGTAACAGTAGTAAACAGAATATGAGGTCAGAAAAGTCTGATCTCATCTTTCTCTTTACCTTATTATCTTTATTACTTTATTCAATCCAACTAAATGGAATTAGATCACTCTTTTTGCATCTTCCTGGAATCAACCTGGCCCAACTTCACAAATTAATTAAATGCCATATCAACCTTCCATATGATCACACCTGAGTTTTTACAAATATTTCATGACTACATCATGATAAGCTACCATTTCTAAGCCTCCTATATCAGTTTCCTTGTTACCATCCAGTCCTGAAATAAATACCACATAATTTAGCTTTTTGCTCTGTCAGCACTCCACTTCATGTTCCAATTTTTGCATCTGATAACTTTTACTATACAACAACCACAAAAATCAGTGGCATATCAAAAGAAGAATTTATTTCTCAAACATCTTACTCATTAACTGGGGTGCCTCTGTTTTTGTCAGCTGGTCTCATTCACATATCAGTAGACCTATTGAGTTTGGTTGGGCTCGCCTGAGTAGCTCTACTTCACACACAGGTCTGTGGATTGGCCAAGCTGCAATGCTAAATGAGTCTCACAACATCCTTGGACCAGCAAACCAGGCAGGGCATGGTATTTTCATGGCAAAAGAAAAGGTACAGGAGACCATGTCCAACCACACAGGCACATTTCAGTCCCTACATGTTGAAAAAGGCTTTGCTTTTATCATCCCATTGCCCAAAGCAAGTAATCCTGTTATTCAAGCCCAGAATCTAAGGACAGGGAAGTACACACTGTGTTTTGTGGAAGGAACCACAGAATTACACGGAAAAAGGTGTTAATTGAGGAAGAAATGAGATCTGCTTTATCACTAAAGCCCTTTTTTGAATAGATAATGAATTTGGTGCATTTTATACTAAAAAATGCCTATAAATATTTATGGTCTAACCAGGAGACAACTGAGGTCAAAGGATCGGTGATGTCAAACTTAGGGAAATCAATCTGGGCAACACTAGTATATAAATATTAACAGTTACCAATTTTGCAGTGCATACAATATGACAAAGGGAAAAGGGATAACGTCTTTGAATAAATACAAATGCATAGAAGTTGATGCAGAAAAGAAGCCAACAGAAGAGGCTAAAGTACAAGCATAAAGTACAAGTGAGTTGTGTGGTAGAAAAAGAATGAAAAAATTAAAGGAGTAAATAACTGTTAAAATGCTCAGAAATGTCAATAAGACTGAAAGCTCAGAATAGATAGGTATATTAGGCAACTAAGGGGTTTTATTCCCGTGTTACAGAAGTATGAAGCAATCACATAATTTTTACATGTTTAAGTGATACCTAAATACAGATTGTGGATCACAGCATCTGACTCAGAGCTGCCTGCCTTCCACCCAATTTAATAAACATAAAACCCTGGCCTTAATGTTCCTAGGGACAAATTAAATGTTAAAACTCTTTGACATCTCCATCTAAGAAATTCTTACAACTAGATGCATATGAAAGAGGAGTAATCCAAATACATAAGTGAAAGGAAAATTGGTCTGGCAATGCCTCTTCAGTCTGTCTCATTTATAATATGGGTAATAAAAATATAATTAGAATAAAGCAAATTAGGAGGAACAAATCCCCCAGGTCTACCCTACCAATTTGACTGTGTTTTCTAGGGGAACTTATCTAAATGAGAAAAGGAAAATGCAATTCACTGGAAATGAAAAAAACAAAATCATAAGTAATATAAGCAACGTTATTTGCTTCCTAGAGAAGAGTGCCCAATGACGTAAGTTAAAATTTCATACATAGAAAAGACAACAGTGTTAGATTCTGACCCATTAGGAATAATTTGCTTTCTATCCAAATCTAATATTTTCAGATTAAGTACTGAAGAGAATGCTATACATGGAATATGACTAGCTTTTAGCAAAGTTTTGTTTCCTTTTGTTTTATATAGTCATTGCAACAAACTTAAAGTGCTTTTGGCCACGAGGATTGATTTTATGTATACAGTTGTTATGTTATGTGCCCTCACGAAAGATATGTTAAAGTTCTATTCCCCAGTATCTCAGAATGTGACCTTATTTGATATCTCAGTTCATTTTTTGTTGTTTATAACAGAATACCTGGAACTGGGTAATTTATAAAGGAAAGGAATTTATTTCTTACATTTATGGAAGTTGAGAAGTTCCAAGTCAAGGGTCTGGTTCTGGTCAGGGTCTTCTGGCTGGTGGGGACTCTCTCCAGTCTCCAGGTGATACAGGGCATTAAATGGTGAGGGGACTTAGCGTGCTAGCTCAAGTCTCTCCTCTTATAAAGCCACCAGTCACATTCCCGTGATAACTTATTAATCCATTAACCAATGAATGGATTAATTCATTCATGAGGGCAGAGCCTTCATGATCCAATTACCTCTTAAAGG
>CAUYSK010075861.1:0-15713 GCA_963575035.1 Avahi laniger
AGTAGCTGGGACTACAGGCATGTGCCACCATGCCCGGCTAATTTTTTCTATATATATTTTTAGCTGTCCAATTAATTTCTTTCTATTTTTTGTAGAGATGGGGTCTCGCTCTTGCTCAGGCTGGTCTCGAACTCCTGAGCTCAGAAGGATCCGCCCACCTCGGCCTCCCAGAGTGCTAGGATTACAGGCGTGAGCCACCGCGCCCGGCCTAGAAAATAGTTTGTTAAAAATATAATACAGGGCCCTATGGTAAAGGAGTTAATGACCCCACATAATGGTGAGTAAGAAGCTCGCAAAAAATCATGAAAGCATTGCAAGTTAACAAATGTGCACGTAAATACAGTGCAGTGTGATGTGGGGCTTATCAGGAAAGCTTTTTCTTGTTTTTTATTTTTGTTTGCTTGCTTCTTTTGAAGAAATAGGTTTCCTCCTTACTTGTGGTCCTTGGACCCTAAATGGCAGCAAACCAGAAGATCGCCCACAGCTGGAAATCAGTAACAGCCAGCTGAGGCAAAGGTGTGTGGTGGCGCTGAAGACAGGCTCGGTGTTGAATTCCAGCTTTACAACTTACCGGCCAAGAGATACTGGCTACATCACCTAATCTCAATGAGCCTATTTTCTGCTTCTATTTAATGGGCTTAAAGTCGTAGAAGGATGAAATGAGATAATGTACGTAAAGCCCCCAGCACAGTGCAAACCCGCACCCCTTCCCCGCAGGCCGGACGCCCCCGCGCGAGGGCTTGCCCCTGGCCACTGGGAGCTTGGTGCTTTTGTAGCCGCTCCTTGTTCTTTTCTTCTCAGCTAAAGCTCTCTGCTGTCACTTTCCTTTTCTACTGAACCTTCACTCCCATGTCCAAGGATATGTCTTGGAACCTCAAAGGCTTTCTCCTTTCCAGAAACTTCTTTCATAGTCTAAAGAAAAATTTTAAAAGTCATCAAGAAACGCGAACACTGCACTTCGACTTCATTCTCTGCTTTCCCTTTAAAACACAGGTAAGAGCACGGCTTCCTGCCTTCTCTCACCTCTTACTCGTGGATTCCAGTGCTTTGATTCATAGCCTTTGCTATCTGTTGAATTCTCCTGCCCAGGGAATGAAGCCGTGCGCCTAAAAAGGAAACAGAAGAACTCCTCCTTTTTCTATAGCTTCTGCATCACTGAGTAGTCATTAAGTAAATTCAGTGTTTTAATGCACTAACAGAAACACATGATTGTTTAACAGAGTGTGTTATGGAAAATGGCAGCGTTAGTAGTCTCTGCGGAGTTCTAGTTGGGGAAAAGTGCATTATAGCATTGCCAAGGCAGGGGGCTGTTTCTGTATGTGAAAATAAGTTACTGACATTGTACATCATTTTTATATCTTTTTTATATCTTGTCTCTAGGCAACATATAAGAATGTAGTTATTGCAGTTGTGTCTACTTTCTTGGGTTTTTTTGTTGTTGTTGTTTTTTGGTAAAGCCACCTGTTAATTCTGTTAAATTAGCCTTGTTTATTGATTCTGAGGTCTTTCCTGAGTGTATTGATCGAGGTTCATACATTAGCTCAGAGCGGGGGTGGGCAGGCTTGTGTCTGTAACTAGATCACATGCATTAGTACTAATCATTAGTTTTCTTGTTCATCACTCTTTGTTTTCATACAGAGACAGGTAGAGTTCTGGTACCCTGGGATGTGATATCCAAAAAACTAGAGTAAGTTGTGGACAGAGTCTGCTGGTGAATCGAATTATTGCATGTGATTCCTAGAATAAGCTTCCTGTTACTGATAGTACTGAGACCCCAGAATATTCCTTTGTTTACTTTTTCCTGATGTATAACTCTTGTTTCTGCTTCTGTTCGCGTGTTCTTGTTCCCTGCCATGGCATTACATCAGTGTCTGTACCCACGGTTCTGTAAGAAAACTCAGGAACGGCGTGTAGAGGAGGTGGAAAGAGTGAGGAAATGTGAATTTTAAATTCCCATTAAATAGAGTTCTTCTGGCCCATCTTCACCCACTCTCCCAAGATTCCTAAGGCCTCCTGCTAACAGGCAGCTGCTCTGGTTGCCTCCTCTTCACCCAGTCGGTGAGGGAGGGATTCCCACCGTGCGGTGATGGGGATGGCCGAACACACGACACCCGGCACTGGACAGATGAGATTGACAGCAGCTGATCAGTCACGTACACTCACAGCCTGGGAGAGGAGGATTCAGGGCCACACAGGGGCTGCACCTGGGAACAGAGAGAAGCAGCAGGGGCCGTGGGAGACGGGCTTTGTAGTAACGAGAGGATGAGGTGACCCTGGTTCCCACAGGAAGATGTCACTGGCTCGTTTGAAACATTCTACAGGCTGGCAGGGGATTAACACACCACTCAGGGATGAGCAAGAACTGTGCCTGGCTTCCTTGATGAAGAGCGTGTTTGGCTGGGACCTTATCCACAGGGGCACTGTGGTGAGGGGAACTTATGGTTAGGCCATTTGAGGCCCTCCTGGTATGTCCAGATGTCAAAGCAGCACATAATATTGACTCTTCATTGCAGGACTTATGCCACAGCATCAGATGAGTAGATTGGTTCTTTAACCTCAGAGTGAAAAACTAGGAGCAAGGGGTATAATTTGCAGTTTGGGGTCAGTATCAGGAAGATCTTTCCACCAGCTGAGATAGCAGAAAACTGAATGATCTCTTTGGGGACATCAACAGTTCTCTGTCCTAGGAGGAGCAGAAACTCAGTGTGTTGGGAGGAATTCATGCATTAGGTATGCGGTTAGTCCAGAGCCCTTCCCAAACCTGAGGCTCTGTGGCCTTATCAGACTTCAGGAACCAACAGACCACACAGCAACCCATACATCATGCCGTTATCTCTTACCTGTCCTATGCTCCATCCCCTTCCACCCAAGGTCTTGCGTCCTCATTTGTGAGATGACAACCAGCTAATCTGATGAACCAAAGTTTCCATTCATGGGTGACAAGTTCAATTCATGCACATGTTAACAACAGCCATCTTTCAGAATTTGTTGACAGATGAAAAGAATAGGCCTGGTGGTGCCAGTAATATCACACAAGCAAAGCAGGGAACATTTGGGGGTTACGCTACGCCATATGCCGTGCTTCACAGTTCTCCAAAAACCTCAGCCTAGCTTTGAGCCCTTAAACATGACTTTGATAAACTCAAGTCATGATCAACTCTGTGATAAACCAAGAAGTTTGTATATACTAACACATTCCAGAGATATCTCTTTCTTCAGAAATAATGAAATTTTATTGGGAAAAGAAAAAACCAAAATATTCAAATGTATTATACCGTGGATTCTAAGTGGCATTCATGTAAGGATTCAGCTTTCAACATGAAGTGCTTGTTATTTGCCAGGGAGTGTGCTGGCCTTCTGCCTACAAACTGGTTTCCCAACAAAGATACATTATGAATAATGCCAGTGAGTTTTTATCTGGCATAAGGGTGGTAGAGACTGTTATACGTAGAGCGGATGGGACTCCTGAGACTAGGAGGTCTGCTACTCCTGGTTCTGAGACATCAGGGTTGTTCAAGTGACTTGCTCTGTCATGTGAAGTCAGCTGGGATTTCCCCCTCAAAATCAGTGCAATGTGATGGATTTATCCAGTGGTTCTCATCCTCCTCCACGCTTCGGGGGTCTTGGCACATGCTCCCATCACAGAGTGGAGCGTGTGCACTGTTACACTTGCTTATGCGTCTGCCCCATTCCTGGAACGTGAACTCCACGAGGGTAGCAGCAATTTCCTGCTCCGTGTTTGTTGTGTCTTCTGTGTGCAACACGCTACTTCACATATAGTAGACAGAAGCTCAATAAATGTTGATGGGAGTAATTAATTAATGAATTGAACATTAACCTGCTGCAGATGAATTTACAAGATGATTAGTGCTGTTGCAGTCTGCTGAAACTAGGCTACCCTGGAAACCAAGCTGATCAGATCTGACAGATGCAGACCTTATTTATCTCAGCCAATGCAGTGCATGACTGGAAGGTTTAGCCTGTGGTTTACTGTAACTATTCTGCTATTTTTTTTCTGCCATCTCTGTGAGGCATATTCTTTTATTTTGTGTGTGCATTTCTTATTTTGTCAAGAACAAGTTGTCATTTGAGAATGATCTTTATGAATATTTGCGAGTTAAACTGTTGAGTTTTGAAAGATGTGCTGGTTACGTTTTTGTCAAGAGACAAATACATTCTATTCCATGAAAGGGACAAATACATTCTATTCCATGAAAGGGAAGGCAAATGTTCCTTCATCTCACACGTGTGTGTGTGTGTGTGTGTGTGTGTATGTAGAGGACTCCTGCAAGCATTCAGCACAGGTGAGAAAACGTTTCCTGGGCTGAGCAATTGCCCTCCTGGAGCTCATATTTTAAAGAAGCAGCAGATGTGTACATAATTATAAGATAATGGGATAAGTGCTGTATTATTAAGTATGTACAAAGTGTTATAGTCAGTCCTGAAGAGGAGCAGGGTTTCCCTATACAGAGCATAATCAACTGCTGTGTTGATTGTGGTCAGAAAAATCAATAATTGATTGCTAGTTTACATGATGAGAATTATTTCCTCAGGCACCAAATTATAATGATTTATTAGATTAAAAAAAGAACGTTCTCAAAGCCAGTACTGCCCATATTCTCTTTGTGTTTTATTTATTGGCTCCTGTATCTGTGTAAACAACACAGGCCAGAGAACACATCTGAAGCCTCTCTTTATCTCCAGCATCAAGCATAGGTGAATTGTCACTAGTGCTGCCGATGTAATACACTTCTCATTTATAACACAGTTATCTTCTTTGAATTGAAATTAAATGAATAGAGGTGGATTTTTCTTATTATGAAGAAGGTGTGTAGTCATCATTTATTTGTAAAAGTAACACTGTGCCTTTGAAACCAAGCATAGATTTGTAGAGGGGCAGAATCAGATACATCATTTCCTGGATTTACCAAAACATCAGCTGGTAATGACTTTCATGCTCGTCATCACTGCTCGTTACTTGCAGTCAGTTACACCAAGGAAAGTTTTAATAGAAATGGAAGCAGGTTAGTAATGCAGTGAGATTTGATGAGAGCTCCCTTTTTGTCTCCTTTTCCTACACCCAGAGGCTGAGTCTTCGAAAATTTTTAACATTTTCATAAAATAAAGATCAATTAAATTTCTTAAAGATATTCAACATATTGTATGAAATAGCTGGTTTACTGGATTTTAAATCGTATCTTCGGTTAAAATGATTCGAAGGCCTAAGTAGTGAGCCTCAAAAGTTGCCTACTCATACATGCATTATTCATTTAAAAAATAATTTCCATAACTTTTTAAACTTGGTAATTACATGTTTTAATTATGTAATTATACATTCTAATTATGCAGTTAAATCCGATTACAGTAATTATGTAATTATATGATAATTGATTCATAATATACATGTAAAAACCTGCATATGTATGTATTTAACAAAGGAAATAGTTCTGCGGGAGGCAGTTATGGGAAGAATCGCAAAAGGATTGACTAAGAGAAAATAAAGGAACTTGGCTAATTAATGACTCAAAGTAAGTTAGAGACCCCTACATGCAATTATGTACAAGTACTCATGCAATAGCATTTGTGTTCACAATTTCTCCTTTTCTGCTCAGAGGTAAAGCTGGAATTCAAGGAGATGAGTACAAGTGAGAGGTCCTGAAAGTAGATGTTAAGCTAGTGAGATAGTTGGTGAAAACTTTGCAGAGCAGCCTCCTCCATCCAGGTCTCCTGGAGGACATGGTAGGTACAGGTTCCTGCCTTTGCAGTGGTAGGAACGTGCCACTCCCTACAGAGTGAAGAGGTGTGTACATATGACAGTCTCCTACTTGGTCCGGGGGCTACCTTGCTTAGGAGTCCACCCCTGCCTTTCCAATTAGCAGTGCTATGGGCCTCACTTTCTTGACTCTGTAAATATCCACAGTCTCCAAAATCTACAGCAGAGAAGACCAGGGTAGAGAAAACATGAGAAAATACATTGTAGCACATTTGGATGAAGGTTAGAGAAGAAGGTAACCTGTAAAATTACAAGAAGAGATTGAAGTTAATGTACTTTGAAATTGCTGATAAATTTCTCAAAATTATTTAGCTGTTGGGAGTTTACAGAAAGTTCTTTGTACATGAAGATTAAATTGCATAGAATCAAAAAGAAAGATTATTTTTGCAATTCTTTTTTATTTTCTTTCTTTTTTTGTAAGACAGGATCTCCCTCTGTCACTCAGGCTGGAGTGCAGTGGCACAATCACAGCTTACAGCAACCTCAAACTCCTGGACTCCAGCAATCCTCCCACCTCAGCCTTTCAAATAGCTGGGACTATAGGTGTCCCATCTGCAGCTAATTTTTTAATTTTTTGTAGAGATGGCTTCTTGCTATGTTGCCTAGACTGGTCTCAAACTCCTGGCCTCAAATAATCCCCCTGCATCGGCCTCCCAAAGTGATGGGATTACAGGCGTGAGCCACCACACCTGGCTGATTTTTGTATTTCTTTACTGAGGTATATTTAACATACAGTAAACTGCATGTATTTAGAATGACAACTTGATAAGTTTTCACATTGGTATATATCCATTGAAAACATTGCCACATGGATATAATGCACATACCTTTCATTCCCAAATTTTTTCTCAGACCCCCTTGTAATTCATCTCTCCTGCCCTTCCCTGCATTCCTCATGCATCCCCTGGCCACCACTGATCTGCTTTATCTTACTGTTGATGAGTTTGCATCCTTCTAGAATTTTATATATTAATATATGGAATCACATAGTATGTATTATTTCTTATTTAGTTTCTTTCCCTCCATAATTATTTTGAGATTCATCCTTGTTGTTGCATGTATCAATAGTTCATTTTTTTACTGCTGAGCAATAATTCCATCATATGGATATACCAAAATTTTTTTATCCATTCTCCTGTCAGAGACATTTGAATTGTTTCCATCTGGGGGCTATTGCACATAAAGCTATAATAAACATTCATGCATACGTTTATAACACACAAAAAGTCTTTGTGCTTTCCTTTCTCTGGTGAAAATACCTAGGAGTGGAATGTTTGGATCCAGTGGTAGGAATATGTTAAACTTTTTGACAAAAACCTACTGAACTGTCCTCCAAAATGCTTATATCATTTTACATTTCCACCAGCAATGTAGGAGAGTTCTCATTTCTCCATATCCTTGCCAACATTTAGTCTTTTTAAATCTAAACATTCTATTAAGTATGTAATGTTATCTCGTTGTGGTTTTAGTGTGTGTTGGCTTCATGACTGATTATGTCAAGCATCTTTTCGTGCCCTCATTGTCCACCCATATATCTTTGGTGACATGTCCAAAACTATGGCTCTTTTTTCTTAGGTTGTTTGTTCTTATTGTTGATTTTTGAAAATTTTATGTGCAAGTCTTTTATATACTTTGCAAATATCTTCTCTCAGTATGAGGCTTGTCTTTACATTCTCTTGATGTTTTTCAAAGATATACACTGTTAGTTTTTAAAGCCAGTTTATCTACTTTTTTCATTATGGATCATGTTTTTGGTATTGTGGCTAAGAAATCTTTGCATAATCCAAAGTCACAAAGGGTTTTTTCCCCCCCTATGTTTTCTTCAAAAAGTTTTTTGCAGTTTTAGATGTTGCACTTGGATTTAAGATCCATTTTGAAGTATGGATGGAAGTCCAACTTTTGCACATGGATATCCAGTTGTTGTAGCCCCATTTGTTGAAATATTATTCTTTCTCCGTTGAATTGCCTTTGCATCTTTATTGAAAATCAGTTGTTGGTATAAGTGTGGTATAAGTGTCTATTGGTATAAGTGGTATAAGTGTCTATTTCTGGATTCTATATTTTGTTCCTGTAAGTCTTTGCACCAATATCAGACTGTCTCCATCACTGTAGCTGTATAAGATAGTCTATTAGGTAGTGTTAGTCTTTCAACTTCATTCTTGTTTTGCAAAGTTGTTTTGGTTATTTTAACACCTTTGCATCTCTGTGTGAATTTTAGAATTAACTTGTCAAATTCTACAAAAAAAAAAAAAGTCTACTGGGATTTTTATTGTGATTACATTGAGTCTACACATTGGTCTTTTATTTATCTTGTATCCTGCAACTTTCTGAAAATTAATTTTTATTGCTTTTATGTAGATTCCATTAAATTTTCTGCATAGACCATTGTGTCATTATGCTGTTCAAGGCTACATTTTGGATAATTTTCTTCTTATTTATTCTATTATTTAGTAAGGTAGGGATGTGAAAATCTCTGACTTTAATTATAGGGTTGTCTGTTTCTCTTCACAGTTGTATCAGTTCTTGCTGCATGTATTTTGAAGCTCTGTTATTAGGCATGTAAGCATGTAGATTTTTATATACTATTGATTGGCCCATTATATCATAATGTTAACATATATGATATAATATATATAACATTATGATATAATCTTTATCTCTGGCTGCACTGAGATCTACTTTGATATTAATATAGCCCGTCAAGCTTTCTTTTGATAATGTTAGCATGCAATATGTATTTATATCATTTTATTTTAATCTATTTTTATATTTAAAGTATGTTTCTTATGAGCAGCATATAGTTAGGTTTTGATTATTTTATGCAGTCTGACCATTTCTGTCTTTTAATTGGAATTTTACAGTGTTTAAATTGAACATGATCACAGTATGTTCAGGATTATCTATTGTCCTAATTGTTTTCTATTCATCCTACCTTTTCTTTGTTGCCTTTTCCTCTTTTTCTGCCTTATTTTATATTAATTAAGTTGTTTCATTATACTGTTGTATCTCATTTATTATCCTATTAGCTGTAATTCTTTGTTTTATTATTTTAATGGTTGCTTTAGGGTTCATAGTAGACATCTTGAGCTTACTTCAAGTAATATTTTACTGCTTCATGCCTAATATAAGAACTTTGCAGTAGCATGCTTCCATTTCTGCCCTCCAAGCCACCTTTATCTTATTGTCGCCAGACATTTTACTTGTATATGTTATCAAATCCAAGTAAATTGTTATTATTTTTGCTTAAACAATTGCATTTTAAACACATTTAAATTATAAAAATATTTTTAATACATTTACCTCTATAGTTGCCATTTCCAGTTTTCTTTATTCCTTTGAGTATATTTGTATTTCCATCTGTTATCACTTTCCTTCTATTTTTAAGGACTTCTTTTAACATTTCCTGTAGGGCATATCTGCCGGTTATGAATTTCTTCAGCTTTTGTTTGTCTGAAAATGTCTGTATTTTGCCTTAGTTTTTGACAGATATTTTGCTGGATGTAGATACGTGGGATTATTTGTTTTCTTTCCATGTTTTAAAGATGTTGCTGTACTGTCTTCTCACTTGCATTGTTTCCAATAAGGACTCTCTTATAATCCTTATCTTCATTTAATTTCTCTCTCTTTTTAATACTTTCCTTTTATCCCTGGTTTTGAGCAATTTAATCGTACTTTGTCCTTGTGCACCTTTCTTCATGTTTCTGTAATCAGAATTCATTGAGTTTCTGCATCTGTGGATTTATGCTTTTCATCAAATTTCGAGGTTCTTTTTCTTTCATTATTTTTTCAGATATATTTTCTACCTCTCCCTTCTCTTTTAGGGACTGCAGTTTCATGTACAGTTGATCACACATGAAATCATTCTACAGGTCACTGATACTTTTTTTGGTGCTATTTTTTCTCTCTGTGTTTCACATTGTGTAGTTTCTACTACAGTGTCTTCAAATTCACTAGTCTTTTCTTTAACTATCTCTAATCTGCCATTAATCGCATTCCACATGTATTTTCTTGTCTTTTTTTCTTTGTCTTTTTTTAGAGACAGGTTCTCACTTCGTAGCCCAGACTGGAGTGCAGTGGCATCATCATAGCTCACTGTAACCTCAAACTCCTAGGCTCAAGTGAACCTCCTGCCTCCTGAGTAGCTAGAACTACAGGCGTGCACCACCACACCTAGCTAATTTTTAAATTTTTTGTAGAGATAGGCTCTTACTATGTTGCCCAGGCAGGTCTTGAATGCCTGGCCTCCGAAGGTCCTCCGTTCTTGGGAGGCATGAGAGCCTCAGTGTATATTTTCATCTCATATGGTTTTCTTTTATAGAAACTTAATATACTTAATATACTTAATTATAAGTTAATATACTTAACTTTCTGGACATATAGATTATAATTATAGTAACTGTTTAATATCCTTGTCTGATAATTCCAACATCTGTGTCCGTTCTGGGTTGGTTTTGATTGATTGTTCTCACTATGGGTTGCATTTTCTTATTTCTTCACCTATCTGGTGATCTTTGCTCGGATGCCAGACAGAGTTTTGCCTTTTTGTATTTCTAAAATCATCTTGTGTTTTGTTCTTGGATGCAGTTGAGTCACTTGGAAATAGTTTGATGCTTTTGGGTCTTGTTTCCACAACTTGTTAAATGAGAAAGAGCATCATTTAGTCTATGGCTAATGATTGACCACTACTGATGCAAGATTCTTTTGAACGCTCTATCCAATGCCATGTTTAGTATGTTTTCCGATCTGGCTGGTGAGAACAATTACTCTTCCTGGCCTTGCGTAGGAACCTGCTATTTTTCTCTGTAATCCTTTCAGATGACTCTTTCTCCAGCCTCAGACTATTTCCTCACACACTTGTGCTGCTCAGGACTCTGCTGAATACTCCAGGAGGACCTCTGCAGTCTCAGGATTCTCTCTGTGTGGCAGTCTCCTCTCCACTGCTCTGTCCTGGAAGCTCTAGTCAACTTGTTCTCCCCAGACTCTCAGTCCTGGGTGTCCACTGGGTTTCACCAGGATTTCCTCTCCCTGTACCATAGCCTGGAAACTCTTGATGCAATAAGCTAAGCCAACACTACAGCTTGCCTCATTAGTTTTCCATTTCCCAGGAGTCAAGACACTGGTTGCCTGCTGTCCAGTGCCTCGAAAGCCTTTGTTTCATATAGTTGTTCCAAATAGAAAAATTTTTGAATTAAAATATATTTTCTTAAATAGAAAAACTAATTTATGACACAATGTAATAAATTAATAGAGTTTTGTATCAAGTAATGTGTGAGCCCAGTGTGTTCATATATGTCAGTTGCAATGGGTATGATAGTAGGATCTTAAATATAGTTCAGTGGGAAAATTGCAGGTGGTTTGTCAACCTGATTCTCAACAAATTTTGGCATGTTTGCTTGGATCATAAAATACAGAAACCCTCCATACTGAGGTTTTTACATTTTAAAATTATAATTTTCTGAATAGCTTTTGACTGCAGTTGAGAGTTTAAGAGGAAGAAGTAGGGTGATTTAGTGTTAAGAGACCTTTTGGCTTCTTTAGCTTTAAAGGTCGCTATTATATAAAAATATAGGTGTTACCTCTAACCATCCCTTATCCTTTATCCAATTTTTCAAAAACATTGCTTCTGGATTAATTTTTACAAAACATATTGCTTGATTTTGCCATCATCTTTGGAAAAACCTAGTCTATAAGAAGAGAGAACATGTAAACAAATTAATAGAATATGAATACCATGAGGTACATGTCAAATGAGGAACAAAACACTATATAGGCATAGAGGAAGACGGTGTTTCAGCCAGCTGGAGGACAGAAGAAAATCAAGAAAAACACCGTTGTAGAGGCATCAAAGCTTCAGGAAGAAAGGCTGGTGGGAAGTGAGGAGGGAATGGTAATGAGAGCCCAGAAGCGAAGCCACGGAGTATGGCAATGACAGAGAGCCCAGTTTTCCTGTGATCATCCTGCTTTGTGCCTTTTATCCCAGCACCCCTTCTGAGTAACATTTTAACAGTTCATTTTAGCACTTCAGAAATATCCCATTATAGACGATAAGTTATATAGTCAGCATGGAAGGATTCTAAGCTGGAGAGTGACATCGTCCGGTTAGCACATTTGAGTGATTACTCTAGTTCCTCTGATGAAATAGTAAATGGTATAGAATTTGCCCTCCTGCCATAAACAACTAGAAAAATGCCAAAAAGAAAAAAACATGAAATTACTGTTTTCAGACATTGGAAAACAGTCAGTACAGAATCATAATCCTGTGAAGGGAAATAAATTACGTGACAACTACAGTCATCTCAGATTTATACTCAGAGATGCTTTCTAGACTGCAATGCAGAGAGGGAGCTTCAGGCAGAGTCCAGAAGTCTCACTGAATTGAGGGGAAATAGAACAGACTTTGGAGAGGCCTAGGGAGCTGGAATTTGCAGAGCAGAATGCTAAAGTAGAGGTATTCGGAGAAAGAGTTCCAGAAATCTATATAGGGGGCCCTTTGAGTCTTTGGCTGAATACTAATCCTTGCATGCATAATGTGAAACTCCACAAGACCATGCAAATAAAAATTGCCATGGAGCTATGAGATTAACAGTTCCCAGAGCTCACATAAAAGCAGAGGCACATTTAAATTCTCACAAGCCATAATAGAAAGAGCTCATTAAAAACTCAGAGCATTCAGTATAGACACTAGTCATGCCTTAGTAATAAAGCTAAAATATTTCTAGAGTAAAAGAATTGACCCTACCCTAAAAAAAAAAAATTTAAATAAGTTTTGAAAGGATAAAATTGATCCACAAGTAACCTAATTTCCTGATAAAACAAAACCATCAATCTCTGAAGAAAGAAAAAAAGTTAAAGTAGTAGTGTTAAGCATCGTAAGCATCCAGTCCAAAATTGTTAAACAAACAGCAAAATGTGACCCACAGCAAAAGGAAAATTGGTTGCTAACATTCTCAGAAATGAAAGAGATGATGGAATTGTATACAAAGGCTTTACAACAGCTAATATGAATGGACTTGAAGATTTAAAGGAAAAGATGAACACAATAAGGCAAGAAAGATAAAATGAACCATAGAGCTGAAAAGTACACTATTTGAAATTTAAAATTCACTGGACAGACTTACCAGTAAATTGATACTTCAGAAAATAAAAAGCACTGAAGTTGAAGATGTAGCCATAGAAATTTTCAAAGAGAGGAATAAACTGAGAATTTCATATTTTTTATGAACAGAACACCAGTGACCTGGGTAATGGTATATGGGATCTACCATATGTGTAATTGGATTCCAAGAGCTCTCAAGAGGAAAGAGGAAGAGAGAGAAAAAATATTTTGAAGAAAGAGAGTCTTTTGTATTCGATATAAACTTTAAATCTACAGATGCAGGAATGTCTACAAACCTCAAGTAAGATAGGCACAAAGAATATCACATCAAAGCACATCATACTGAAAATGCTAAAAATGAGTAACAAAATTTTTAAAGCAGCTAGAGAAAAAAAAACACTACACACAGGAGAACAAACATAAAAACATGACTGCAGCCTTATTGATGGAAAGTGCAAACACCACCACAATGGAATGTATCTTTAAAGAGTTGAGGAAAACACCCTGTTAACTTAGAAATTTATATCCAACAAAAATATTTGTGAAAAATGAAGGCAAAGTAGAGTTTTTGTAAAAACAAAAGATGAGAAAATTCATCGCCAGCAAATTGGACTAAAGAAATGTCAAAGAAAGGTCTTTAGGCTTAAGAGAAACAATGCCAGATGGAAACTTGGAGCTACATAAAAGAGTGCGCTCCAGGATATGTGGCAGTACCCCTGGCCTCTACCCACTTAGGTACCAGTAGCACCCCGTCAGTTGTGAGAACCAGAATTGTCTTCAGACATAGCTCCTGGTTGAAAACTACCGTAGAATTCAGTAGCTGCTTCATGAAGATTGACAATAAAATTGTAAAAGCAAACCAGCGCTTCATAAAGGAAACATTTTATCCTCAGATACATGAATATTGCTCAGAGTTCCTTTACCAGGGGAGAAGTAAATCTTTCATCTCTCATTCATTCACAGAAGGCTTTATTTAGTGCATTTCATTCAAAAATCCCAGAGCATTAAGGCCCATTGTGTGTAGATGTTGAAAAACATATGGTAATTTTATTAACAAATCTTTGATTGTTTTGTCGTGGGTGCTACTGTTAGACATGTAATTACATTAGCCTGGGTCTTAGTCATGTTTGTGTGGCATTTCATTTACTATATGGGCTTTTCAGACAGTTTAAGACTCTGATGTTGCTGTCACATTTCTTCCCTTATCTGTGCTGTATACACATTTTTGGACAAGAAATATTAGCTTGCAGTATTTTCTAAGGCAGGTTGGTAAATGCTTGAGTAGTCATTTTGTTGGAAGGATTTATCCCAAGCAAGAGAGTTTCACATGGGAACGTACGTATTTTCTGATGAGCAATCACTTTGCATTTATTTTTGCGGGAGCTGCCATCAACAATCTAATTTTAGGTATCATCACCAGGGTCCATGCATGTGTAATTTTGACTGGTTCTACATTTCTTTCATTGTTGAAATTAGTTGAATGATTCCGTAATTTGCTTTAAAATGCAAAGAAGATCATTTGGTAGCTATCTTTTAATTTGCAGAGCTTGCGCTTCTGCCACTGATGTTTATTTTTCCTGACAAGATTTTAAAAAGTGTGGGAAGGACTCAGTTCGCCTCTGTAACTTCCCATGGAAGCAGCACCAGAATCCTTGAGCAATGTCACTACCAGCCTCTCCTGGCATGACCCATTCTCGGTGCGGATGGTCAGCATTTCCAAAACGAAAGGTTTGTCTGATGCTGGAGGGAGTGAGGGGCCGGGCTGCTGTCCATGCAGGGTAATCCAAACAGGCCTCGTGGGAGTTCTAACAGAGGGCAGCCATGCTGCCATTCTGGTCACATTGGCATGATTTCTAGGGACTCCAGAAAAGAAGGCAGAACCCGTGGCCTGCGTCTTCAACTTCTTATTAAAAAATGAATGCCAAGCTTGTAGGAAGCATTTCATGTGTAGTCATGCATTGCTTAACAGTGGGGATACCTTCTAAGAAATGTGTCATCAGGTGATTTTGTCACTGTGCACACTTCATAGAGCGTACTTACACACACCTAGATGGTTCAGCCCACTGCACACCTAGGCTGTGTGGTGTGGCCCATTGCCCCCGGCTGTACAACATGTGACTGTACTGAGTACTGTGGGCAACTATAACACAATGGTAAGTATTTGTGTATCTGAAGATATCTAAACATAGAAAAGGGACAGTAAAAAACACATTATAAAATATAAAAAACCTGTATAGGGCACTCACCATGAATGGAGCTTGCAGTCCTGGAGGTTGCTCTGGGTGAGTAAGAGAGTGGGTGGTGAGTGAATGTGAAGGCCCAGGACGTTACTGTACGCTACTGCAGACTTTAGAAACACTGCACACTTAATTTATAAAAAAATATTTTACTTTAATAATAAATTAACCTTAACTTACTGTAACCTTTCTACTTTATAGACTTTTCAATTTTTTTAACTTTTTAACTCTTTTGTAATAACGCTTAGCTTAAAACACAAACACATTGTATAGCTGTACAAAAATAGCTCCTTTCTTTATATCCTTATTCCATATGCTTTTTTCTATTTAAAATTTTTTTCTTTTACTTTTTAAACTAAGACACAAACATACACATGAGCCTAGGCCTACACAGGGTCAGGATCAATATCGCTATCTCCTGCCTCCACGTCTTGCCCCACTGGAAGGTCTTCAGGGACGATAATGCACATGGAGCTGCCATCTCCTTGCTAGCAATGCCTTCCTCGGGAACACCTCCTGAAGGACCTACCTGAGGCTGGTTTACAGTTAACTTTTTTCTTTAATAAGTAGGAGTATGTTCTAAAATAACAATAAAAAGTATAGTGTA
>CAUYSK010075863.1:0-31468 GCA_963575035.1 Avahi laniger
TTTCATAACCACCATAAAGGTACTGCAATAAAAGAACTAAACATTTCTTTATTGAAGTTCAAGTAAAGACAGTAACAGTGAAGCTTATTTACTGCATTTATACAAAAATATGATTTATGGAAATGGAAGCCAAAATTTTGGAAAAATAATAATTAAACATATGAAATTCCCTGTTGATTAAACCAGCCCAAGGACTCATGACTTTATGATTCACCAAAAATTTTAAGTAAAAATGAAAATTTCTTTTGACCACATAAAAGGCAAATTATGAGTTAATTATGCAAAAAAGAAAGAATGCTTTAGAGCCCAAGAAAAATATAATTTTAGACCCTCAAATATTGGATATTAAGAACTTTTACTCGATAGAAATTTTTCGTTTCTGGTGTGGGTCCTGAAAGTGATAGGCTACTTTTGATCATGGCTGTCATTATGACTTAATTTATCCAGATTTCCCTGATTATGCTTATTTACAGGACACAGAAAGCAAAGCTATTCTCTTTAAAGTGTATCTGGACATCACTTATGAGGAATTCTGGATAAATGAAGAAAACTCAGTTTCCATACCAGAAACAAACTGTGGGTTTTAATATTAATTACATCTAATCACACATGTGGATGGCATTTAGAGGTGGAGACTGAAACTTATGGAAGGTGCAATATTGTTCTACCATAGTTACTGCGTAAGTGAATTTATGGAAAGAAACAAATGTTAATGATAATTGGTGTGTACAGAACCTAAGTCAACCTTGCAATGCCTGGAAAGGACAGAGTTATAAAGTACATTAGATTTCATCTAACAATGCCCAACTATAAATTAAATGTTTTCATTAACAAGCACAATATCCAGAGTAAGCATTTGTTGGTACCCTGAGTGATGGTGAACTCAAAATAAATTTCATTTTTAAAAAGTCTACTATAATAAAAATAACAAATAGAAAAGTGCATAGAAGCTGTTTAAGTATGAGATCCTGAAGGGTATGCAGCAGAAAATTGGACTATTTTGAGAAATACACATGGAGCTAAATCATAGTTGGATACAAATTTACCTGGATTTCACTGGAACCATCCAACCTTTAAAAATGCCATGGAATAAAGAAGTAGGTCAAATTGAAATAGATGTTGCCAACAACTGGAACACATAAGAATCAGTCAGCTCAGCTGTGGAGACAGTGAGGTTATGGAATTCAATGAGCAATGTTGGAGTGCGGTTTGAAATGTGCAACTCAGTCCACATTTATAGTAACTGTAGGTCAGACTTGCCCAAGTTCAAGAGACAGAGGTTGTTAATTGGTTAGAAAGAGCTAGCAAAAGAATAAAATTTGACTTAATGTATTCATAGAAGCACAAAACAGTGTACTGCTTCAAAATAAATCATGTTATATAATTCACAAGTTCATACGTAAAGAAGGACTGATAATAGCTAGATAGTTAATAAGACATTGCCATCCAAGATTATGCCTTTAGTTTTGGAGTATGATTTTTTTCCTTTTTCTATTCAAGAATAACATGTCTGCAGAAAAGTGTACAGATTATAAGTATGTACATACGTTGATGAATTATCATAAATGAAACACATCTCTGTGACTACCACTTAGGTCAAGAAATAAACTATGACTACCATCATGATTTCTCCCAATTTCCAGCCTCTCCTTCTGCAAAGACAATCTGCCTTCTAACAGTAGAGATTACTTTCACCTGATTTTGAACTTTAAAAATGGTATTCTATACCATATATTCGTATGTTATCTGACTTATTTTGTTTAATATTATTTCTACGAGTTTCTTCTATGTTGTCTCTTGTAGTTTTTTTAAAAGTTCATTTTAAAGTGTAATTTTATCAATAGCAACTCAAATATGTATAAAGAAGTGAGATCTGCTGAGAATGGTACAGCAGCCACTTGTGAGCCTCAGGAATGCCGGTTCATTTTTGTTCTTCCAGTCAATAAACTGTTCCATTTACCGTCACTATGCTTATAAATACATGAGTCCTCAGTGAATTGTTCTATTCTTTTGGTCTGGAATCGAAAATCGTGGCCACTGCAACATAGATAGAAATGCACAGCTTTGTTCTAAGAGATCAATATTACATAGTCAACTACCTCTCTGTCTAGGAAAAGACAGCAATTCTAGCAATTGCTCAAGAAATTAATGGCAACTTAATTAAAGCATCTAATGCTATCATAGTATTAGTAACCCTCAGAGGACCACATCTTAAATGTTATAGTATAACCTTCAGAGCTAAAGAAAAATGATGCTTTCCAAAATGAAATAATAGCATTTGGAAGAAACTTCTGAGAGCTAGGAGTATCACACTTAGACTCAATGGGCTGAATAAAACCGGACCTGCTTCAGTTTGTAAATCATCTTAACCTGCAGCTGAAAGCTGAAATTAATATAAAATGGAGAGGCCATAGAGGTAGACGTTAAACAAGCACAACAATGAAATAAATATATGAGACAAATTTGTAGCCAATGTAAAACTTGTGAATGGAGGACCCTAAACTGCCGAGGAAAAAGCATCCTTGCCTAGCAACTCACAGCCTTGCTGGGATTGGGCCAGGTGCCTATTTTTAGTTATCTTCTGTTACTGAGCCAGATGAATGCTGCCCCTTCTTTCCTTTTGCTTTGGATAATGGCCAAATACCAGGATCTACTGTTCCTTAAATAGTATAGCTCCTGTCTGTTCACAATCAACAGGAAGAAATTGAGATGTGGAATATGCCATGGTCTCTTGGCCATTTCTGGCTAATCAAACTGAGAGAGATTTGAGCTATTTTTCATGTGGCTTTGTCTCCTTTTTTGAACTATGAAATTGGTAAATGCTCATTAAGAGGGTACAGCAAGGTTTAATCCAGGTTTTCTCCAGGAAATAATTTATATAATTTATAATAAGTAAAATGAAACAAACCCAAAGAATATTCTTTAGTCTTTCTATTTTGCATAATGTCTTGAGAATTTTTGCATGTAGCTATTTTGTCTTCTCCCTACTAAAGAATAGAAGACTACCTATTAGTGCCATAAGTGAGAAGGGAAAAATGGCATTGGCTGTTGCATGATCAGTTTTTACTAGGATTTGTTAGGCTAACAAACATTCCAAAAATATCAGTGACTTACAATGATAAAGTTTATTTCTTGTTCATATTGCACGTTGCCTGAAAGTCAGATGTGTCTCTGCTCTATGTGTCTTCCCTTGTTGTAAGTTTCAGACTAAAGGAGAAGCCCGCATCGGGAGCATGCCATGCTCATGGCAGAGGGAAAGGAACAATGACTGAACCTCACAATGGTTATAAATTTTCTGCTCAGATGAGGCATGCATCACCTATGCTCACATTGCACTGGCTAAAGCAAGTCATGACACGTTTGACTTGACAGTCAGGAGGCAGGAAGAATAGTACAATTACAGGGAGGAATACCAAGGAGAAGCCCAGTGGACAAGGCCCTGAAAGAGCCACCAATGTTTTGGAAAAAAAACACGAATACAATCCACTAGAGCTAACATCACTGTTAATTAATTATCTCAATTGTCAAAGAAAGAGGCACTTTATCTCAAGAAGTAGATACTACAATGGGAAAAAAATCCATAAAATTTGACAGTAAGAGATCCTTTTGTGTCTCTTTTTTCCTAAAATGGGTGGTTGATGTGAGGGCATTTTAACTGAATTTCTGACTAAATCTTTAAAACACTTTAGGGAGAATGAGCTCACAAGCAGAATCCTAAGAAACTTGTGAGGGAAGAATCAAATTATTCCATATTTTTAGTTAAGAAGAACATAAAGGGATGCTGTTTGAAAACACTTCTGACTGACATCTTTTAGCATGCTGAAACTTTTATGTTTCTTTATATGAATAACTTAGGAATTAATTTGGACCCTCACAAGAAGCAAACACCCCACACACTTAAAAATAAATATCCTTATATAATATTCCCCTTGGCAGAATATTTGCACATCCGCAACTCCTAGGCCTCACTCTTAAAACTACAAATTCCAATGAAGAAACTGATCTCATATTTTATTTTGTCTCAATTCCCTTGAAAAGAACTCACTTGTCTCATGGCTCCTGCGTCCACTCATGAGCCAATCAACTATGTGTAAGACTTGGGAACAGGGCAGAGTGATAAAAACACATAGCAGCTTCCATGGAACCATATAAACAGCAAGGGAGCAGTACCCCTGCAGGCAGCCAAGAGAGAAGTCTCAGAGATGACCAACCCAACCACTCCTGTGTTTGGACTTGGTACTTGTTGCTGGCCTTCCAGCTTGACTCTCGCTTCTTTTTAAAGGACTTTATCTTAAATTCCCTTTTCTGTTTCTCTCTACACTGGATTGCCTCCAGTGAAATAAACAGACTCAGAAATGATGCCTCGAGATCCACCTCTACATGCTCAACCAGTGTCTTAGTATGATGACCCACCCATTTCTTGTGATGAACAATTAAAAAAATGCTTTAGAGCATTTACCATACTAACATCAAAATGAGGACAAATGATCCAATATATTCAATTATGTATGTATTCATTCAGCAAGAATTTATTGGGCACTTTCAGATACCAGACACTTAGCTGGATGAGACATGATTCCTGTGAAAATACAGATTTTCATGGTCATGACCACGGATCAATGTAGTTCACTTATTTTGAAATTCTAAGATCTAATATTGGAGAAGTGGCTGTGAACCAAGCCTAACAACTAACTTTTTTATGGTAGTCATTTAGAACAACTTTAAAGAATCAATTTTCAAAAGTTATATTGAGTCATAAAAATGTATGTATAATTTGACCTAGTGATTTATGCTTGAGATTTATTAAGGAAAAAGCACTCAGGGATATTTCTTTCACCACTATATTTAGCATAAACAACTAGAAACTACTTGACCATGCAAAAATGACAGAATAGTTAAGAAAATTGTAGTAAATCAATTAAATAAAATATTATGCATGTTTTAAGATGGTATATATGAATGTAAGAAATTTTTATGTCAAGCAGTAAAAAAAAAATACAAAAAGATCCAATCACTATGGTAAATTTAAAATTTGATATATGACCCAAACTGAAAGACAAAAAAAAATATAGTTATGTTTACCACTGAAATGTTCAAGCATAATAAACTTAATCATATTGTCCTCTTATATGACATTTTGGAAAACATCAAGTCAAATAACATGTAGTTTTCAGGTACATTGACTTATTTTGGTTTTCACCCTTTTACAAAATCCCAACAAAATTTTTTTGGTGGTGATAATGCAATTAACCACAATGCAAGACAGAGGAATATGAGCTGTTATAATAAATTGTCCTAAAAATTTATATTAACTCAGATACAATGAAAGTTTATTTGTTACTCACATAACAGCCCACCTCAAGTATTCTGGGTCATGGGATAATCTCTGCACATGGTCCTCTAGGGCTCAGGCTGAGGACCACCCTGCTATCTTTAAGAGTTTCAAGATTGCCTAACGGATGCCATCTCAGCCATAAAGAGAACAGACTATGGAAGAACACGTGAATGAGGGTTTTATGGGATAAGGCTTACTCATTAATTCTGCTCACATTCCAACTGGCTAACATTCAGGCATCTGGCCACATCCAATTTTAAAAGAGGCCATGAAATATAGATTCATTCTCTGCCCAAGAACAAGAGAAAATTAATTTTATTGAAGATCTAGCAATCTCTGCCCAAACCCAAAGATCATTCAGTTCCAGATAGAGGCTACCTTACACAGTTTCTTGCTACTTGGATGCGAAACACTCAGTTGTGAGCCAAATTGCAGTAAGAGCTAATAGTTACAGAGGACCCACTAGTTCCAGGCACTGTTTTAATGTATACACACATTTATATATTTTCAAGTCTCACAACTTGGTGAGGTAATACTAATCCCTTTTTAGAGAAAAAAATTCCATGTATCAGAGACATGACAGGAAACAAATGCATGGCAAACCCAAAAGGGGCAATTAAGGAAGATTAATAAAGAAACTATTTATTAAGGCATGAGAAAGGTTGCAGAGGACCAAAATAGATGGTGAAGCTCCCTGAGACTAGCAACATCAGGAGTCTTTACAACTTCTGGCCCTGAAAAGGCAAGGGACAGGAGCAGGGTCTTCAGGAGCCACGGCTGGAGAAGGCTGTCTGGTGACACATGTAAACTTTCGTTGAGTAATTTGGGTGCTGTCAACGAATAGGATGGTGAGAAGTCAAAGTGACGAAAACCTAAATCTCTCTCTCCTTCTGCCCTCTAATTCCATCCTAGTATCTTCCCAACCACAAGCTAGAGGACAAAGGAGCCCACTGATGCCGATCATCAAGTCTGTCTTAGAGGCACAGAGCATAGTGAGGATGATGGCAAGAGCGTCAGGAGGGGAAAGCAGTGGCTGTCTAACATTCTGGTGCTCAGTAACTTGCCCAGTGTCACCCGGATTATGGAAAGAAGCTGGGAGTCAAATTAAGGCATTCTGCCTCCAGGAACCTCAAATTTCACCATTATGCCATATTGCCTTTAATAATCTGACTTTAACAATAAATTTGTCAAATTTATAAATTATTTACCTTTTTAGCTTTAAATATGGGGCATATTCAAAGGTATTCTGATAATAACAACTCCCTCACTGGTAAACCTATATACTTTCTGTGAAAGTGAAAGAGAAATGGAGTCAAGCTAAAACTGGAAGTATAGCAAAATTGACATCTTGTGTTTGGTGCACAGATAAATGAACTACAATGAATAATTTACTACTAATAGTTGATGGTAGCAAATTACTAAAATGGTTTTTTAAATGTTTTCTATTGTTCAGATTTTTTTTTATTAGACTTTTTTCTTTTTTTTTTTCAAGATATTATAAAGGTACAAACATTTTGGTTACATTTTATGTCTTTGCCTCACCCAAGTTGCTCAGATTTTTTAAGTCAAAATATGGGAAAGAATATTGCCAATGGAAGTGTGTAAATCATGAACAATTTAAGTTTCATAATATCAAATTTACCTCCGTGTGTGTGTGTGTGTGTGTGTGTGTGTGTGTGTGTGAGAGAGAGAGAGAGAGAGAGAGAGGAGAGATATGAAAAAGGTAAAAGGATATATCTTATTAACCCCAAAGCCATAAGTATCTGTAAAATGAAATGAAACAAAGAACTCTTAAAACTGAACAATAAGAAAACAAACAACTCAATTGAAAAATGAGAAAAAGGTCTGAGCAGACACCTCAGCAAAGAAGGTATAAGATGGCAAATATTGAAAGATAATCATCATATGTCATTAGGGAATTGAAAATTTAAACAACGAGATACTAACACACATATATTCAAATGGCTAAAATTTTGGAAAAATAATCTTGAATAAATGAAACTGAAGCTGTCCTTCTTTATATGGCATAAACTGAAAATGTAAGTTAAAAATTAAAATAAAAAATTTGGGTAACATAAATTTATGAGCTTATTATCTAGGACATTAAAAGAAAACCTCAGTTGAATTTAACAATCCTTGTATAGAACTGAAGCCAAATCAAGCCTACTAAATGATCCTGTGGCTATAAATACTTCAACAAGATCTGGTGAGCTATTATCACTGTCCCTTTTTTAAAAATCATATTTTGGAAATTTTAACTTTTATTAATGCTAAAATTAGATTCAAAAGAGATCTTCTCATGTTTGTTGCTACTTCTAATTAAAGTGTGGAATTTTCACGGAGTTAATTACCAGCTCTGGGTGAATTTCCCCAACTGCAGATTTTTCTCACTGATGAGATGCATAGTAAGAAGACTCTTATTTCTCCAAATAAAGCATTTGGCACCAATATTTTAATATCTTACAGTGAAATAATATTGTGCATATTTGAGGACATTCAGTGTTATTTATTTCCAAGGGCTACCTTCTCCTTAATTCTAAGCTCAAGCTTAACTGCCCCTAGAAACAAATTTCAGACTATTTCTATTCTTGTTGGTAACTCCCCATCTAAATAGCTGCAGTGTGTGAATCTGCCCCACTCTTTTCATGTGCAATTTTTAACCTGAATTTTCAGATTCTAAGCTCCACCAGGGCTATTTCTTATAGCCATTTATTGTTCAGGTACCTATCACAGTAAGTCTTTAATAGACATATGTTGTTGATAATGATAGTATTCAAGTTTCTGAATTCTAAGAAATTACCCCCAAAGTGTTGTAAGTGATGATGTTACTATTAATATATAAATAAATGAATCTCTTGATTCAGTGAATAATTCTGGAATCTTTATGGTGTTAAGATTTCAGGACACCAGAATCTCTAAGAATTAATCCCTTAAGGTAAAAATTTTAACGAAGTCATAATCTGTCATATTAACGTATAGAATTGAGAAGCTCAGGAATAGCAATAAAAGATTCCAAGAAATCGAGAAATTCTCTTGGAATTGAAATCTCACATTTAATCCATTTTTGTGTTGATAATGATATAAAAAAGAGTCACAATTTATTAGTACTTGCTAACAGCCAGAGTATGTACTACTATATTATATTTATTACACACTATTATATAACCACCACTATATAAAGGCAACTTTTAATGGCTTCCTCTTTCACTTAGAGTAAAATCCAAACCCCTTGCCATAACCTCCTAGACCTTCCTCATTCTCATTTCATGCCACTCCCCACTTGCTCTATCATTTTAGCCATGTGGCTTTGTAAAGCACTTTCAACCCCATTCCTGGGCTCTTTTTGACTTTGGAGCCTTTGCTCTTGCTGATGCCAGTGCCTGGAATTCTTTCTTCCTACTCTTCACTGGTTAAATCCTTCTCATTCTTTAAGCTCCGGTTTACCAGACATGTCTCCTGAGAGGCCTTCCCCAACACTTTCCCAAATCTAAATTTGGTCCCTCTTGTTATTTCTTCCCACACAGTACCCATTCTTGTCCTCCATTATCTCTCATTAATATTGGTAATTATTTATGAAGTATGTATCTGTATTGAAATGCCTGCCTTCCTCACTAAACCATAGCTCCAAGAGGGCAGAAACCATCTCCATTTGTGAAAGGCATTTAGTAGTATTTAGTGAGTGGATAATGAAAAAGGAATTAGAATTATAGCATGGAAACATGGTCTTTCTAAACTGTAATCATAAATGACTTATTTTAAAATAGTCTTGCAAAAAAAGTTGGAAAAATGTTATGTGTCTAATTACAATAGGCTCTTGTCTTTTTTTAGACAAGATCTTAGATAAGTAATTTTTAAAAATAATCCTTGCTTTTATGAAGCAGTAATTATTTTTCTTATAAAATTAAAAGATACCTTACTTCTAAGAAGCAATCCTTTGATTTTGTTATAAGGGAAATTGACAGTAATATTGAGAATATCAAATATGAAATACTTGAAATCATCAAGCTTATACAAGAAAGACAAATAGTCTTGTGGGGCTATTACCTTTGTAGGTGGTTAAATAGTTCCAAGAGGCAGTCTCCAAATATTCCTATGTTTATAAGATCTCCAGTTTAAAAAAAATTCCATAGTACTTATTATAGCACTCATTTTTACAATTAATTATATAAACTATGAGTTTATACTTTGCTGTTTTATTTCTTATCTTCCCAAGTACATTTAGTACTTTTTCTAGAATAGAAACTGTTTCTTAAATTTTTTACACTATTCTCAGTGCAGTACAATGCATATAGATTGCATAGTAAATACTTACTAAATAAGCTAATTCCTAATTATTTTGTTGCACTGAAAGTTCCAAATGCAATAACCAATGGATAGTTTTGACTATGCTGCTTTTACTGGGAGTAGAAAATTATTACTGGAAGAGGCATGAAGTTTGCACAATGGTTCAATGAGAGACAGATTTCCAAGGGGGCCTGATATTTATTGAATGCCAGTTATGGGCCAGGGTTTTAATATATATTTATCTCCTTTGATACACCCAACAACCTTATAAGATTTAATAATTATTAATTATTAATAATTATTACTATTCTGCAGTTAAGGAAATAAAATCTAAGTTTTTTTTAAATAGACTATTTTTTTAGAGCAGTTTTAAGTTCACAGCAAAATTACGTGGGAGGTACAGAGATTTCTCATA
The DNA here is from genome assembly GCA_963575035.1 of Avahi laniger. Classification (NCBI taxonomy): domain Eukaryota; kingdom Metazoa; phylum Chordata; class Mammalia; order Primates; family Indriidae; genus Avahi; species Avahi laniger. Next base: position 10,035 of record CAUYSK010075863.1, read on the forward strand.
TGCTTCCTTCACCAATATAGGCACAGCCCATCACCCCTCCCCACCTCACTGTCAAAATCTTGCACCAGAGTTGCACATTTGTTAAAATGAATGAATTTATATTGATACAAAATCATCACTCAAAGTCCATAGTTCACATTAGGGTTTACTCTTGGTGTGTACATTCTATGAGTTTTGAGAAATGTATATTGATATGTATCCAGCACTATATTGTCACACAGAGTAGTTTCACTGTTCCCAAAACCTCTGTGATATGCCAGTTCATCCCTCCCTCCCAACCAACTCCTGGTTACCAGAGTGGTTATGGATCCTTTTACTGTCTCCACAGTTTTGTCTTTTTCAGAATGTCCTATAGTTGGAATCACACGGTATGTAGCCTTTTCAGATTGGCTTATTTCACTTAGTAATACCCATTTAAGGTTCCTCCATGTCTTTTCATAGCTTGATAGCTCAACTCTTTTTATCATTGAATGATATTCCATTGTATGAATGTACCACATTTTATTTATCCATTCACCTATTGAAGGAGATCTAATTGCTTCCCAGTTTTGGCAATTATGAATAAAGCTTCTATAAATTCATGTTCAGGTTTTTGAGTGAAAATAAGTTTTCAACTAATTTGGGTAAATACAAAGGAGGGTGACCGCTGGATCATATGGTAAGAGTATGTTTAGTTTTGCAAGAAACTGCCAAACTGTCTTCCAAAGTAGCTGTACAATTTTACATTCCCACCTGAGATGAATGATAGTTCCTGTTGTTCTACATCCTCACCAGCATTTGGTGTTGTCAGTGTTTTGGATTTTAGCCATTTGAGTAGGTATGTATTAGTATTTCTTTGTTGTTTTAATTTCCATTCCACAATAGCATATGATGTTGACTATCTTTCCATATGTTTATTTGCCATCTGTATATCTTCTTTAGTGAGGTATTTGTTCAGTTTCTTCCATTTATTAAGTTGTTCATTTTCTTATTGCTGAGTTTTCTGAGTTTTTTAAAATATATGTTTTGGATAACAGCCCTTTATCAGATGTGTCTTTTTTTGTTTGTGTCTTTGTTTTTATTTCAGCATCTTATGGGGGTACAGATGTTTAGGTTACATATATTGCCCTTGCCCCCCTCCCCTCTAAGTCCAAGTTTCAAATATGTCCATTCTTTGGGTGGTGCGCATTGCACTCTTTGTGTATGCATATACCCGTCCTCTCCTCCCTCCTCCCCCCTCCCCCTCATCCCCTGCCCAACATCCAATAGATGTTATTCTTATATGTGCTTTTGAAAGTATTTTCTCCCAGTCTGTGGCTTGTCTTCTCATTCTCTTGAAAATGTCTTTCTCAGAACAGAAGTTTTTAACTTTAATGAAGTCTAGCTTATCAATTATTTCTTTCATGAATGGTGCCTTTGGTATTGTATCTAAAACGTCATCACTATATCCAAGACTACCTAGATTTTCTCCCATGTTATCTTTCAGTTATTAAATAGTTTTGCATTTTGAGTGTAGATCTATAATCCATTTCTGAGTTAATTTTTTGTGAAAGTTGTAAGATCTGTGTCTAGATTGACTCTTTTTGCATATGTATATCCAGTTGTTCCAGCACGATTAGTTTATTGTTATGTTTGGTGCATGGTCCCATAGATGGTGGAAGAGACCATACCCAGACTCCTTTCTTTATACAGACTTTGATCTCAAAAACAAACACTGAACCTGTGTTTTTGACATCATTCAAACTCAGGCAAGATGCAAATGAGAAAAACAGAGTTAAAGATGTTGCTTCTACCACTGGAATTAATAAAATGACTTAAACTAAAAAAAAAAAAAAGACTATCTTTGCCATTATATTGCTTTTACAGCTTTGGCAAATATTAGGTGACTATGTTAACGTTGTTCTATTTCTTAACTCTCTATTCTGTTCCATTGATGATTTATTTGTCCATTCCTTCACCAGTACCACATTGTCTTGATTACTGTAGCTTCATTGCAAATCTTGAAGTCAGGTAGTAGCAGTCTTCAAACTTTGTTCTTCTCCTTTAATATTGAGTTGGCAATTATGGGTCTTCTGATTCTCCATATAAGCTTTAAAATCAGTTTGTTGATATACACAAACTAATTTGCTGGAATTTTGATTAGAATTTCATTGAATCTATAGATCAAATTGGGAAGAATCAACATCTTGACAGTATTGAGTCTTCCTATCTAAAAATCATGGAATATTGGAGAGTTTATTTAGTTTTTTGATTCTGTTCATTAGAGTTTTTGTAGTTTTATTCATACAGATCTTGTACATGTTTTGTTAGATTTATGCCTAAGTTTTTCAGTTCTTTTTGGTACTAATATAATGGTATTTTGTTTTTAATTTCAAATTTCACTTGTTCACTGGTGATAAATAGCACAACAATTAACTTTTGCATATTAACCTTATATCCTGAAAACTTGCTATAATTTCTTACTAGTTTCTGGGGATTTTTTGTCAATTTGTTCAGATTTTTTATATGCTATCTAAGCCCAAAATAATTTTCTTTATTTTTTTCCCAATAAGTATATCTCTTATTTCCTTTTCTTGTATTATTACATGAACTAGAGTTTCCAGTATGATATTGAAAAGGAGTGATGAGAGGAAACATCTTTGCCTTCCTCCTGATTTTTCTTAGTGGAAAACCTAGTTTGTTTTCACCATTAAGTATGATGTTATCTGCAGGTTTTTTGTTGATGTTCTTTACCAACTAAGGAAGTTTCCCTTTATTCCTGTGTTGCTGAAAGTTTTTTTTTTTTTTGAAGGTTTCAAATGTGTTATACTTTATTTCTTTAATAATGCCATATTTTAATGGGTGCACAGTGCTTTTACTTGGCATCAAAGTTTTTATCATGAGCGAATGTTGAATTTTATCAGATTTTTAAAAAATTTTTTGGTATCTATTGATATAATCACATGATTTTTTTCTTTAGCCTGTTGATGTGATGAATAACATTAATTGATATTTGAACACTGAATTGGTCTTGAATACCTGGGACAAATCGCAGTTGTACATGGTATATAATTTTTTATACATTATTGGATTCAATTTTCTAATATTTTGTTGAGGATTTTTGTATAGATGTTCATGAGAGGTACTGGTCAATCATTTTCTTTTCTTGTCATGTCTTTATCTGGTTTTAGTATTAGGGTAATGCTGACCTCACAGAACAAGTTAAATATCCCCTCTGCTTCTATCTTCCAGAAGAGATTGTAGAGAATTGGTATAATTTTTTCCTTAATTATTTCATAGAATTCACCAATAAAATCATCTGGGCCTGGTGCTTTCTGTTTTGAAAGGCTATTAATTATTTATTACATTTCTTTAATAGATGTAAGCCTGTTTCAGATCATCCGTTTCTTCTTGAATGAGTTTTGGCAGATTGTGTCTTTCAAGGAATTGGTCCATTTTATCTAGGTTATCAAATTTGTGGTCACAGAGTTGTTCATAATATTCCTTTAGTAACCTTTAAATATCTACGGAATCTGTAATAGTGTCCCTTCTTTCATTTAGGAATTAGTAATTGTGTCTTTTTTTCTTAATTAACATGGTTTATTGATTTTATTGATCTCTTCAAAGAACCAGCTCTTGGTATTTTTTATTTTCTCTAATTATTTCCTATTTTCAATTTCATTGATTTCTGCTTTAATTTTTATTATTTCTTTTCTTCACCTTTCTTTGGATTAATTTGTTCTCCTTTTCCTAGTTTTCTAAGGTAGAAGCTTGGATTATTGATTTTAGATATTTCTTCTTTTCTACTATATGCATTCAATGCTACAAATTTCCTTTTATGCACTGCTTTCATTGCATGTCACAAATTTTCATGTTATGTTTTCATTTTTATTTAGTTTAAAATATTTTTAAATTTCTCTTTAGATTTCTTTTTTACCCATGTGTTATTTAGAATTGTGCTGTTTATCTCTAAGTATTTTGGAATTTTCCAACTATCTTTCTGTTATTGATTTTTAGTTTAATTTCATTGTTCTCTGAGAACAGACATTGTATGATTTCTATTATTTTAAATTGTTAAGGTTTGCTTTACAATCTAGAATGTGGTGTGTCTTGATGAATGTTCCATGTGACCTTGAGAATCAGTTAATCTTTAAGAATAAATAGCTAATAAGAGTTGTAACTCAGATTCAAACTGAAATTTACTTGACCCCAAGACTACTCTTCCCATTATCCCACTATACCTTTGAAGAATCAGAGAACAGAAGGGACTACACAATGGTAGGCATGGAAGGTTAGAAAGGAAGGAAATAAAAATAGAGGAAAATAAAACCTAAATTTAGAAGCTGAAATGGACATCTAGAGAAAAATATACTATAACTTCTTCCTCTCACTTCTGATGAAACTGTAAGCACATGATCAGCAGATACTACTGTAATTGAACTGAACAATGGTTAAGACTACACCCCAACTGATAGAGCTATTGGTGGGCATCTACTTACCAGGAAGAGATGTTCCCAGTAAGATCCCAGGGAAGGCAAGGCAGAGAGGAGTAAAATTGGAGGCTTACAATGTAGGTTGTTGGCAGGGTGGAAAGGCAAGGTTCTTTCCTTCTGGAATGCTGTGGACTGTGGGAAGTACTCATCAAAGATTGGGATGTTGAGGATAAGAGCAAAGTTTTGTTGTTTTTTTTTTTTTATCTTTTCTATGCCATCAATTGACTTGAAGTTTTTTAAAAACATAATTTATATTTATTTTAAAATTTTGGAGAGTAGGAAGCAAGGTAGCAGAATCCTCAGCTCACATCCTCCCACACAAACAACAATCTGGAAGCCATCCAAAGATAAAAATGACATGTATATTGGAGATTTTCACATATGATTTTACTTAGCAGGTTTCAGAACTCTTATTATATCAAGGCCAAGAAAAATAGCGATATTAAGAATAACTTCACAGCAACAGATACACTGGAAAACGATATCTTAACCATGATTAGAAGTATGGGGGGGCAAGGGCAACATATGTAACCTAAACATCTGTACCCCCATAATATGCTGAAATAAAAAATAAGTATATGATAAAGATACAAATATACATACACACATACATTTGAATTTTTAGAGTGGTAAAGGTTTCTGCAATGAAGGGATGGGAAACATGGAAGCAAATATGTGTACATGAGTAGCTATACTATGTACAAAGTGCCAGAGAAATTTTATATATGGTCAATTTTCATTCAGTTGGGGAAATGAAAGGGGTATAGGAAAGGTGAAGTAAAGATAACCCAACATCAACCTTAAAAAGAGCGTTAGCCAATTCCCCATTTTTCAGGGGCATATTAATATGGTTAGGGTTTTTCAGGGATCTGCACACACTCACCTCCCAGAATAGGCCTTGGTAATTAGGCAGCAGTGCTTCGTTGCAAATTTCCAAGCCCAGGTGGAGTAGAAGAAAAGAGGCCGAGATGGGAAGGAGGCAAGAATCCAAGAAGCTCTTCTGAAGCTTGGTTCTTTTCTTCCTTCCTCATGTCACCAATTGAGGAAATCCTATGTCTCTGATGTACTTTAACTAGAACTAATCTGAATGCCAGTTAAACTCCGCTGACAATAAAAATTAAATCCAATTGAAAAAGACATTTAAAATGTGTGTGTGTGTGTGTGTGTGTGTGCGTGTGTGTGTGTGTGTGTGTGTATCTGTGAATAAGGGGGTGGAGAGGGTGAAGGAGAGAGGTAAAAGTTTGCAAGAATTTTTAGAAATATATTTTTCAACCAAAGAACTTTTTTGACATTTGTTGCAATGTGTAATCTCTGTGCAAGAACATTATATATATTAATTTACCCCTGAAATTTTACATCAGAAAAAAATGCTTTTGTGGAATTTTGAGATTCAGTCAAGAGGCTGCAAAACCCTCATAAAGCCCAAGACTGAGCAGGCTGCTTTGAGAAGGCAGGATCACTGAATGTAGCCCCAGCTGCAGACCAACAACAGCCTTGTTTTGCTGCAGTTCTCAGCTCCAGCCTCAATTCACTGCAGTTCTACAATCAGACCCATCTGCCAATGAGCCAGGGAGGAGCCATATCCTTCTGTCCCCTTGTTAACAGGCCAATTGGCCACAGATCCTACTGTAGATCCTAAAGTGACTCTGTAACCTGGCTCACACCCCACTCTACCACAATCCTCGAGGCAGTCCTGTCTACCCAGGAATTCATCCAGGGACATGCCCAGGGATCCAGCAAGAGCCCACTCAGGAACCAAGAATCCCATGCATCCTCACTCTTGGTAATAGGCCCACTGTCTTTGGACTTGGCTGAGGACCCAAAAGGGGAGCCATGATGTCTCTTCAGCCCTGCTCAACTGTGGTCCCAGAGGCAGTCCTGCATATCTGGGGATCTGGCAGGAACCATACCCCTAGTAAGAAGAGGTCTGCCAACTGTGGACCCAACTGAAGACCTGGCACCAGCTACATGACCTAGCTCCAGCCCCATTCAACTACAATCCTGGACAGAGTCCCATCATTCTAGGGACCCAGCAGGAGAAGGTCTTTACCTGATGAAGCCAGTCTGTAAAGACAGAAAGGGGTATTTTCTCCTTCAAATGTGCAAACATCAATGCCAGGCTAAACAGATCATGAAGAATCAGGCAAACACAATGCCTCAAAAGGAAATTAATAAAGTGTCAGTAACTGACCCCAAAGAAATGGAGATTGATGAATTGCCTGAAAAAGACTTCAAAATAATTGTTTTAAGGAAACTCAGCAAGGTACAAGAGAACACAGAAAGACTACTCAGCTAAATCAGGAAAATAAAGAAAAACGAAGTTTAACAAAGAGATAGAAATAAAAAACCAATAAAAACTTCTTGAGTTGAAGAATGCCACGAATGAAATCAAAACTGCAGTAAAGAGCATTGACAATAGACTTGATTAAACAGAAGAAAAAAATCTGAGAACTTGAAGACAGCTTATTTTAAAAAGTATCTAATCACAGAAGATAAAGAAGCCTTGGACTGAGAATTACACCATTGTTTTCCCTGGTTCTCAGTGTAAAAAAGTGGTAATTATCTCAATAAGTGAAGATATCCTTTCTGTATATCTGTACTTGTGAAAGATAAAATTCCTCAAGATCTTAGCTCTTTGGGTGACTTCATATACAGTAGTGATCCACCGTGGTTTTTGATCAATCTCATCAAAGACTTAGGTTATCTGTCATGGTATTTCAGATGACCACAGTTATAAAGCTGGGTTCACATAATTACCAACCATAGTGATATACATTTCAATTTTTGATTTATATATGAATGCAATGCATTTGCTCATAACTGTTATATCCATGTAACTGCTGTTAATATACCTGAGTGTTTATATTTGTGAAAATATGTGTTATTACCTACTTTATTGTATAAATTGGCTTATGAAGTGTTCCATCATGTTTTTATATGCCCCTTTTAAAATATAAATAAATGTCTTTAAAATTTGTATAAATTATGTTTTCAAGAATTATATTTTCAGGATTTTGATCTTTTGGGAATTGCAACATGCAGGATTATGTGGTTTGGGATTGTGTCTTTTGGGAATATGATAGACTTCCAAAATGCATACACTTCTAGAAACACACATACAAAGACTATATCATGAATAGAAAATCTGAAGAGAGCAATATCAAGTAAGAAGATTAAATTAGTAATAAAAAATATCCCGAGAAAGAAAAGCACAGGACCAGATGGCTTTACTAGTAAATTCTACCAAACATTTTTATCAATCCTTCTCAAACTCTTACAAAAAATTGAAGAAGAAAAAATGCTTCCAAATTCATTTCACAAGGCCAGCAATATCCTCATACCACAGCCTGATGGGGACTCAACAAGAAAAGAAAATTACAGGCCAATATCCCCAATAAGAATAACCAAATTCCTCAATAAAATGCTAGCAAACTTAATTCAATTCAATAGCACACCAAAAGTATCATACATCATGATCCAGTGGGATTTACCCCTGTGATGTAAAAATGTTTTGGCATACATAACTCAAAAATATGACATACCACATTCACAAGATGAAGGATAAAAAATACATGACCATCTCAGTAGATACAGTAAAAGTATTGGCAAAATTTAACATCCGTTCATAATAAAAACTCTCAACAAATTAAGTGTAGACAGAATGTACCTCATAATTTCCAATTATATTAGAAAGCTATAATAAAAAACTGTGTGGTACTGACATAAAAACGGACACCTAGATCAATGGAACAGTAGACAGAGCCCAGAAATAAACCCACTTATATATGGTCAACTAATCTTTAACAAGGAAAAAGATGGTTTCTTCAATAAATGGTGTTAGGAAAACTGGATATCCACATGCAAAATTTAAAAAAAATGAATTTGGACACTTATCTTACACCATACAAAGAAATAAGCTCAAAATGTATTAAAGATTTAAATGTAAAACTTGAAACTGTAAAACTTTTCAAGAAAACATAGGGGAAAATCTCCTTGATATTAGTCTTTTTCTTTTTAATTTTAATTTTTTTTTATTTCAATCTATTTAGGAGACTCAAGTGGTTTTCTGTTACATGGATGATTTGTATAGTCCAGAAGTCAGGGCTTTTAGTGTACCCATCACCTGAATAATGTAATTGTACCCAATAGATAATTTTTCATCCCTCCCCACATCCTCCCCCTTTCTGAGTCTCCAATGTCCATTACACTACTATACCATTCTATAACCATGTCTACTCACCTTTTAGCTTCCACTTATAAGTGAGAACGTGAGGTATTTGTTTTTCCATTCCTCAGACACTTCACTTAGTAATGGCCTCCAGTTCCATCCATATTGCTGCAAAAGACATTGTTTCATTCTTTTCATGGCTGAGTAGTATTCCATGATGTGTATGTGTGTGTATGTGTGTGTGTGCATGTGTGTATACATTTTCTTTATTCACTTATCAATTAATGGGAAATTAGGTTGATTCCATACCTTTGCAATTGTGAACTGTGCCAGAATAAAAATATATGTGCATTTGTCTTTTTGATGTGGCTTCTTTTCCTTTGGGTAGATACTCAGTAGTGGGATTGCTGGATTGAATGATAGGTGTACCTTAGTTCTATAAGGAATCTCCATACTGTTTTCCACAGACATTTGTCTTGACAATGATTTTTTGAATATTAAACCAAAAGCACAGAGGAAAAAAAGGCAAAACTAAACATGTGGGACTACATCAAACTAAAGAGTCTCTTCACAGCAAAAGAAAACATCAAGAAAATGGAAAAGCAACCTACAGATTGTGAGAGAATATTTACAAACTATATATCTGATAAGGGGTTAATATCCAAAATATATAAGGAACTCATATTATTCAACAGCAAAAAAGCAAATAACTCTATTGAAAATGGACAAAGGACCTGGATAGATATTTTTTCAAAGAAGACACAGAAATGGTCAATGGGAAAATGAAAAGGTGGTCAACATCACTAAATCAGGGAATTGCAAATCAAAGCCACAATGAGATATCACCTCACACGTGTTAGGAAGGCTATAATCAAAGAATCAAAAGATAACAAATGTTAGCAAGGACGAAGAGAAAAGGGAACCTTCCACACTGTTTGAGGAATGTCAGTTTCTACAGCCATTATGTAAAACAGTATGGAATTTCCTCAAGAAATTAAAAATAAGACAACCATATAATCCAGAAATCACACTTCTAGGTATATATCCAAAGACAATAAAATTGTATATTGAAGAAATGCCTGCATTCCCATGTTCATCGCAGCTTTATTCACAACAAGTGAGATACAAAAACAAGTTAAGTGTTCACTGACTTATGAATAAAGAAAGTGTGTTATGTATTAAGTACAATGGAATATTTTTCAGCCTTCAAAAAGCAGGAATTCCTACCAGTTGTGATAACTTGAATCAATCTGGAGGACATTATGGTAAGTGAAATAAGCCAGGCACAGAAAGACAAATACTGTGTGATCCTACTTGCATGTGGAATCTAAAAGAGTCAAACTCAAAGAAAACAGTGAGTAGAAGTGGGGGTGGGGAGAGAAATGGCATAAGCTTTCAGTTTTAAGATGAATAATTTCTGGAGACCTAATATAGAGTATGGATTATAGTTAGTAATAATAATGCATTGTATACTTGGAACTTTCTGAGAGTAGATTGTAAATGTTCTCGTCAGAAGTTTTTTTAAAAAGTGTAACTCTGTGAGGTGAGGGGTTTGCTAATTAGCTTAATTGTGGTAATCATTCACAATGTATCAAATCACAATTTCAAAATATTACATTGTACACCTTAAATGTATACACTTTCTATTTGTCAATCATATCTCAATAAAGCTGGGGGGAGAGTAGAGTAGGGTAAAAACATAGGCATTACTTCTTTGTTAAGATAATATTTTAAAAACCCACTGAAAGAGAGAGAAGTTATTCATTTCTTATGTAAACAACATTTATTACATTGATAGCTCCTTTAATCTTGGGTATTTTTAGGTGGACATTAAGATATTGCCCACACCTTCAAAATTTTTTTTTCTGATATAGTAGTAAGGACACAAGACTGAAAGTGCTTATTCTGTGGTTCAGACATTTTCAGCTCACATGAAGAGAAAATTATGCTTTAACTAAGTGAACAAACTGATTATTTTTAAACTTACAAAAAGGTTCACTAATAAATTGTCATTCATATGCATATGTATGTATGAATATATGAATAAATAAAATGTATAGTAAAATTCCCAGAAAGTAAAACTATCTGGTAACAAAGTCTACGTTTGCAAAGATGCTAGAATTATTCACAGGGAGATTCTTTTTAATAAAAAATCTAACTCTAAAGATTATTTGGTATTCTTTCTGAATTTCAATGTGAAAATGCAGAATCTTTTTCTGACTTATTGCAAAAATTACTAGAGGTTTTAAAATGTCACTTCATTCTCTATACACATTGTTATTTGGAATAGAAATGTAAGTGTTGTCATTTTTGCTCTTTGCATAATTCATTGTTAAATTCTTCCCAACATATTTTAGAGATAATGTTACTGCAGATATCACCTCCAAGATTTAAAATATGATGCAAACACTAAAGTATGCTGTTACTAACATTTTTAAGTCTCTTTAAAAATTGTACATCTTTCTCTTTAAAACTTGTTTACTTTGAACTTTTAAAAGTGGGTATGGTTTTACAAGACTTTTTCTAAATTGCCCTAGGCTATTAGGCAATGTGGCATTTTAATAATGAATATTTTTACATGGAATTTTGAGCTGGCAGTAAACAAGAAAATTAAGTAGATAAATTTGGAGCTACAGAATGCATCTATTTACTATAGACCCCAAATGTTTTAACCAAAAGGAAACAAGTTTACTGCCATCCATAATTCCTGTTCGCTTCACTTCCTGAATACCTTATAATGGGCTTTTCCCACAGTGTCATCTAAGGAACTATACTCTGTAAGATGTCTATTACCAAAATATTTGTGGTTAGATCAGTTAGGAAAATGCTGTGCATTAGATCCACCCTCTCAGTTGCCTCATACACAGTAGCTTAATAGAGTCTCCCAAAAGTGCTGAAGTTAAGAAGCCTCTTTCTTTTGTCATGCCCAGCTTAGACAACAGAAACCTTACTTTTTCCTCAAAGAGAATCTAGTGATTTCCGTCTGACCTCAGAGTCCAGGAAACAAAAAACTTTTGTCGAAAGTTCTTATTAATATATAGGGTATAACTGGAGAACTATAACACAAACAACCAAAGAAAGAAATAAACAAAAAAATCCTAATAAAAGCAGTAAAGGGTTATAACAATAACATATTCTATTTAAAAACCATTTATGTTTCAAATATTTGCATTACTAAACATACAAAAATTGTTTATGCTCTTTTGGAAAGCAAATAAGTCCCAAAATGTGAAAGAATACATTAGTTATTCTAATTGGGTTTATTTTAACTCATTATTAAAAACCTCAGTGTCAGTATCAAGCTATGCTATGGATTAAATGGGACCTTCCATATGCTTTGACATACATGGGTTTCATCACACATACTGTGTGATTTTTACAGATACAAAGAATGATCCATAGTGTAGTGGAGCATTTTCTTTCTAGGTGTCAATTTTGCTAGATCCTATTTATTCTCATCAAGCTTTTGACAAATTTTCAACTAGTGTGCAAACACATATCACAGCCAGTATCATCTGAATGGAATGAGCAAACAAGCATTTCAAGCTGTCCAAGCATTTCATCATTATAAAACAAGATGAATTTTGACATGACCTTTCACATTCTGTTCCCCTCTCCTTTCTGTGATGTCATTCAGGCTCTGTACAGATAGACACAGAAATGACATTTTGCTACCAACAGTGACTCTAATAAAAAAAAAAAAAGACAAGGAAGATATTCTACCTCTAGGACTATGACTTTTAAGAACACCTGCCATGAAAGTATTTATAAAAAGGTCAAGAATTGTTTTTATTTAAATTTGTGTAATTGGGTAATTAATCTAGTTGAAGGGAGAAAAACACTCAGAAGTCAACATGCCCATGATAAATGTTTTAACCAGTGGCATTTGAAGATCTTTGTAAATGAAGAGCCCACATCTAATTGATAATGAAACAATCAGATCAGTCACACTGATTGAGTTCCAGACATGGACCAAGTAACCTGACATCATGGGAGACAAGCACAGTCGATGAGTTTTTTGTAGTGGTGTATACTTTTTGACACTGTTCCGTTTGGAAGTAGGCTCAAGTTAGACAATCCTATCTCTTTGCACAAGAAAGCTAGTATTTTTTAGAAATTACTCTCCCATTGGTTTGTTGTTTTTGTTCAATAAAGAGAAAAAGAAGGAGAAAGAGGAGGAGGAGGAGAGGGGAAGGAAGAGGAGGAGGTTTTCTCTCTGGTAGCAAAGTAACAGTAACAAATCTAAGTTTTTATGTCTATACACAACATGACCTAAAAAGAAGCAGTATTTTTTCTGGAGGCTCATTCTTAAGGGGGAGAACTTCTCTCCAGAAAACCCTAGGAAACCTTTCCTCGCATCTTATTTTTCTGAATGGGGTTTCGTACCCTATGGTGAGGACATTTATGTCAGCTTCCTTGCTGCTGAGGAAGCATTCAGCTTCCTTTGAAGTATGTGGACACTACTGGAGAGCTAAGGGTATTGGCATAAAAATACAGGCATTAGCAGAAAAGAAAGAAGCAGGAAAGAATGCTGGCAGCTAATACTTTCCCTTACGTTATGACATGTTTTTAAAAAATAAATCTGTATTTAGCAATACCAATATTTGCATTCCTTTGCATTTATTTCCTTTTGTTTCTTAGTGTTTCTTAAAGATCCAGTCTGCCTTAGCTGTGCTGAAGCGACCTAGCCGAGATTTGCTTTTTAAAAAGTATGATTGAACCAGAGTGATAAAGAAAGAACAGTGCAGTGCTGACACATGATTGCAACGATCAGGGAGACATTTCAAGTTGCTTGTTCAGCCACCCTCTCCCCATGACCTAGAGTTTCTGCTTGGTAATGGAATAGTTAGTGTACTTGCTTCCCCAGCATGCAGTCATCCTTCTGCTAGTAACATCACCCTGGCTTTTCATGGTGAACCACCTCTCCCTGTTCTTAGACTACATGATTACCTTGGAGCTGACCCCATTCTCAGGCTCTAAGGGTTTGTACATAATGCGGCATCGGTCAATCAAAGAACCACATTCCCCTGGCCATAGTAATTGGCCTAGTGATGGGCGTAAAACCCAAGATTTCCCAAACAGAACCAAAAAATCAGTCCCAGGATTTCTTTTCACTGTGATTGCTTATTGCCTCTATGTAGTTCAATATGGCCACTGTGTAAGGAACTTCTCTGAATATAAAACTAATAGAGAAGAAAGCACAGCCATCAAGCTGAGACAGAGTGTGCCTAGTGACATCATATAGGCACCAGAATCCAGTTATTTCCAAAAGGCCTTCTGGGCTTTCCAGTTACACGGCCCAATGCATTGTTTTTCTTAGTCTAGAGTTGAGCTTCTGACTCTTGCTGTGGTCCACCCAATTCAACTATCCATCATAAAATTTTGGAAGTAAAAATTTTATTTCATTTATTATATTTCCTTGTACTTGTCCTTTGGCATTTCTTCATTTTACTTAGCCTCCATTGATGCTTTTTTCCACAAAAAAATATTAACGAACAATGAAAGAAGATATAGACAACTACCTCCTACATTAGAGCTTTCTGGATTTTCTCAACTAGAAATAATCTCTCCTTTAAATTCCCGTGAGACTTTATTCCACTAAGATTTCACTTTTCATTTGCTTTCTAGCATGATTGTTCATTATTACATAGTACCTGGTACATTTAAAATACAAGAGGTGTTTCTTTTCTTAACTTCTTACCTAAAATTGGTAATATAAATAAATAAATAATAAACAAACAAATGTACTGAACTGAAAATACTTTCTTAGATACCACTCAAAGGCTCCTTTGTCTTTTAATTTTCAAATAAGGGTTATCTTTCATTTTAGGACTGAAGAAGTTTCAGAATCTTGTTTTTGAAAAAAAAAAGAGCTAAATGAATCCAGTAGTAAAAAAAATACTGAGTTATAAAGTACTAACCTTTAATGCTATTAACTTACTAGTACTTCTTCCCTCAGCTTTAACTGTGAAATAGTTTTTAAATTACTTCTCACACTCCTTTGGAAAGCACAGTCTTCAACTCTGCCAGACATCACTGCCAGGGTAATTTCTAAAGGCAAGGAGACCAAATTGCCCTGGGCAGCACATGACAAAATCGAGGGGAAAATATAAAGTACAGCAAAGAGCAGCTGATAATTTGTAATGGAGATAGAAAACACCAAAAGATATCACAAGTAGGCCATGAGCAGAAATCAAATTCAAGAAGTGATAGAAGCCTATAGTTAGCAATACTATATTATACACTTAAAAATTATTGAGAGGATAGATCTCATGTCAAGTGTTCTCATCACAATAAAATCAAATTTTAAAATATAATAAATGGTAGAAGCAAATCACATGCCTGGAAGAGAACAAGAGAACATTTCCGGGAACTATGCTATTTTTAAAAGGCTTTCCCCAAAACTCTTTAGGTACTGCCTGATGGATCTGAGGTACACACACACACACACACACACACACAAATATCCAAAGATAGGCAAAATCCATAGAGAAATATAAAATCTCTAAATATAACTCATAAACTAGTTTTTTTTTTACTTTATAGTCAAGAAAGTATTTAAAAATTCCAAATATATACTTTCTATGTTACAGGCTCGTGACCTTATTGGAGTACCTCTTGTATCCCTCACAACAATTCTAGTAACTAGGTTTTATTATTTCTTCATTTTACCAATGAGGAAAACAAAAACACAGAGTAGTTGTCACTTCTAGAATGTTGCTTGTCCAAGAAGGAAAGTAAGGATTAAAGCCAGAGTGAACGTGAGCAAGTGCCGGGTGCAGGAGTGAGGGTAAATGGCTTTCTCTGTGTTTCCAGAAATATGAATAATTATATATTCCCTCACCCTTTCTCTCCCTCTGCATTTTTTTCTCTCTGATGGGTGGAATAGACAGGCACTGAGGTGGCTAAAAATGCTAGACAAGATTATACTGTGTTGGACAAACTAACTCACACAGGAAAATCTTAGGTTTCTTTCATTGATACAGGTATACTTAGAGAAGAAAACATGCTCATAAATTGACAACTCAGAGGATGAAATGAGAGAGCCAGTCAGTTGTGTTGTGATAACACTTTTCTTTTTTTTTCTTTTTTTTAAAAAAAAGGTAGTCCCAGTTACTCAGAAGCCTGAGGCAAGAGAATTGTTTGAGGCCAGGAGATCAAGGTTGCAGTGCGCTATGATTGCGCCTGTGAATAGCCACTACCCTCCAGCCTGGGCAGCCCAGTAAGATCCCATTTCTGGGGAGGGAAAAAAAATTAAAGTTTAACAAACCAAGGTTGTATTTCTTGACAAACCTTTGAAAAAACAAAGATTTTGTTGAAATATTTCGCAACTCCAATTTATGAGATTTATACTCTCCAAAACATAATAGAGCTGAATTCTGTTGTGATTCTTGTATATATAGATATTGAATCATCCCTCTTCCTCTACCTGACAAGAACTTTTAACACATCTGTCTACCTGACATTTCAAATTTCTAATTTGCTTTGTGAGAAAAACAAAATCTTTCCAACACACCAACTGAGTAAACTGTGCAGGAAGGAACAAATCCGTCTGCTTCTATTTGGGGGAAAGGACTGAGTATACTCATTAAGGACATGTGAAAGGAAAAAAAAAACACAGATAAAGGGAAGGGAAGTAAAGAGATGCAGAAAACAGTTAGAGACACTGGGAAGAGTAGAAAATAAAACCAGCACCACCAATTTATACTCGACATTTACACATTGGCTTTGTCTGGCCGATTATCTGTCTGAGTGACCTATCTTCCCAGCTGGGCTGTGACTTTCTTTTAAGTGTAGCACCTAGCTGAAAGCTTTTCTCTGCACTGAATGTCAAAAATTCTTGGCTGTCTATACATCACAAAAAACAAAATATGGGGGGAAAAACAGTGCAGAGAAAATATATCTTCCTGTCTTAACTACAAAAGGGAATTATCCCTCAAAGAAACGGAGAAGTATTTGCTTTGAGAGAGATGAAGGAAGTAGTAGAGAGATGCTAATTGGCTCTAGCCTAGGAAGCAGAGGAGATGCATAAATTCTGTGAATACCAGAACCTCAGAGAAAACCTCAGTTTTCTAAAGTTTCCTATGTGGCAGGTGGCAAGACAGTGAGAGATCTGCTGGCCTTCAAGGGCCCAGTTCTCTCTGGACACCAGGCAGTTGCGCAGTAACCAGCGTGGAACAATTAAAGGTGGAGCCTACATATGTTATGTTGCTTACACAACATTCAGGGCCTTTGCAGAACTCTGTTGTAAGGGAGGGTTGCAGGATTGTCTAAGACTACATTTCCCATCAGCTCAGCAAAGAGGGGGCTTTGATTGAATTAAGTTGACTCAAAGGAAACACCTCTTGCACGGACACACTGCGGTAAAAGTCATAGCTGCTTCATGTTTCAAATGTTTGAAGATTTTCATGACATCATTGGGGAAATGTATTTTTATAATAAAGTTCACTTTTCTTATTGTTTGGAAAGTTACAAAAAGGCATAAAATAAATGACATAATGTCACCATTCAGAAATGATTACTTCTGTTATTCTGGTTTATTATTTTTTCATTCCTTCTACCATCTATTTAAAAGATCAAAAAGTTTTCTAAAAGCTCTCTTTTATGGAAAGTGGAACAATTAGATAATTATAATCACTGTCATCTCTCTCTGTTACATATTTTATCTTTGATGTAAGAAACATATTTATAACGAACATTGTGACCATACCTAAAACACTTATTTAAAGTTAGCTCTACATGTCTAAGAAGTTTTAATGCCAACATCTTCCAACCAAAATTTCATAATTCTTGAGGGATTTTTTTTCCAGTTATTCTTTTGTTCCGTAGTACATTTCAAGTAGATTATTTAGGCAACGTTGGTTACTGGCTAGTTTTATAGGAAAAAGTGTGACGGTTAAAAAAAAATGCATGGGTTTTTGAGGTCATACAGCTTAGGCTTTGAATTCTAGCTCTACAATAAATGACCTTGTGACTTTCAGGAATCTATTTAACATCTCTGAGGCATAAAAATAACCACTCAGGTTACTTTTTTTTAAAAAAAGATTAAAAAAATTGATAAAAATACTTAGTAATGTGAATCAGGTAAAAGAAAACACAAAGCATTAGTATGAAAAAGAGGATATCACTATAGATCTTACAAACACTGAACTTAAAATAAGGAATTATTAACATCTTTAACCTACTACATTTAATAATTTAGAGACATGGGAAAATTATTTGAAAAATATAGCATCAAAACTCAAGAAAAAATAGAATATCTATATAGCTTTATATCTGTTAATTGAACTGAATTGATAATCAAAAACCTTTCCACAAAAATAACTCTGGACCCTGATAGTTTCAAATGGTGAAACACTGAAGGACATAATATCAATCTTCTACAGATTCTTTCAGAAAATAGAGAAGGTGTATTTTAGAGAAAGAGTGTGTATGTGTGTGTGTGTGTGTGTGTGTGTGTGTGTGTGTGTGTGTATAGACATGTATCACATAACAATGGGGATATGTTCTGAGAAACACATCATTAGGTGATTTCATCTATGTGGGAACATTATAGCATGTACTTACACGAACCTAGATAGTATAGCCTACTCCACACCTAGGCTATATAGTATCGATTGCTCCTCGCTTACAAATCTGTACATGTTACTGTACTGACTACCGTAGGCAACTGTAAAACAAAATATTTGTATATCTAAACATATCTAAATATGGGAAAGATACAGTAAAAATATGGTATAAAACATAAAAAATGATATCCTTATACAGCAAACTTACCATGAATGAAGCTTGCAGGACTGAAAGTTTCTCTGGGTGAGTCAGTGAATGAGTGGTGAGTGAATGCGAGGCCTAGGACATTGCTGTGCACTACTGTAGACTTTATAAATGGTGTACCCTTAGGCTGCACCAAACTTATAAACATTTTTTTCTTTCTTCAATAATAAATTAACCTTAGCTTACTGTATATTTTTTACTCTATAAACTTTCTAATTTTTAAAAACTTTTGACTCTTTTATAAAACTTAGCTTAAAACACACGTTTTAGAGCTGTACAAAAAGTTTTTCATTCTTTATATCCTTATTCCATAAGCTTTTTTCTATTTTTAATTTTTTTTGTTTTTAACTTTTAAAAATTTTTGTTAAAAACAAAGACACAAACACACACACATTAGCCTAGGCCTACACAAGATCAGAATCATCAATATCACTATCTCTACCTCCACATCCTGTCCCACTAGATGGTCTTCAGGACAGTAACACACATGAGGCTGTCATCTCCAATGACAACAATGCCTCCTTCTAAAATACTTCCTGAAATATCTGTCTGAGGCTATTTCACAGTTAATTCTTTTTTTTTTTAATAAGGAGTACACCCTAAAATAATGATAAAAGAAGAATATAATAAATGCATAAACCAGTAACATAGTCATTTATTATCATTATCAGGAATTATGTATTATACATAAGTATATATGCTAGACTTTTATACAAATAGCAGCACAATGTAAATGTTTGTTTACACCGGCATCACGACAAACACATGAGTAATGTGTTACACTATGTTGCTATAACAGCTGTAATGTCACTAGGCAACAGAAATTTTTCAGCTCCATTTTATTTTATGGGACCACCATTGTATGTCTGTCATTGGCCAAAACATCGTCACATGGTGTATGACTGTAATAGGAATCGGCTCATGTCATGGAGGCTGAAAAGTTCCATAATCTGCTGTCTGCAAGCTGGAGATCTAGGACAGCCACTACGAGCTTGAAAGCCTGAGAATCATGTGACCGACGTTGTAAGTCAGAGCTGGGAACCTGCAGCCTAGAGGTCACACGTGGCCTTCTAGTTCTTAAGTGCGGCCTTTTGACTGAATCCAAATTTTACAGAACAAATCCTTTTATTTTTATTAATATCTTTTTGCTTGTCTTTTACATACTTATTTTATTTTTAAAATGAACATATTTAAAATACCAAAGAATGAAATAAGTTTTAAAGAAATAATCCTCCCAGATCGACCAACACAATTAGAACATTATTAAGCCATAAGGGCTAAATTGACAGCTGCTACGCTCATCATTTAGTTCTAGCTTCCCCCATCTGACTGGCACCACTACCACACAAAGTCAGTTGGCAAGAGTTTATGTGGGTCTAGTACACCAGTCTGTTACAATCTTTTGACAATGGTGCACTGTGTTTCTGTTTGAAGTGGAATTTGTGAATAGTTGCACAGCTCGAAAGTATTTTTTAATTCTGTCTGCTTAACAGCCCATCATGTCAAAGAAGACCAAGAGAACATTAAAGGAAGAAAACATATTTTTAAATGAGAATTAGGAGTTGCAATATAATCTTGTGTCTGCTAAAGATAAGATGATTTGCTTGCTATGTGATACTGCAATATCAACATTAAAGAAATTCAATGCTCATCAGCATTAACAGTCATAAGGACCACAAATATTTTTAATTAAAGGGAGAGGCATGAAAGGTTGTATTGCAGAAATTAAAACATGGAAAGCAAAAGCAAAAAAAATTCTTTCAAGCAGCAGTAAGTCCTGGAAATAATGCCACTGAAGCAACTTATAAAGTAGCTTATACACTCAGGGAAAAGGGAAGCCCTTCAGTGATGGTAAAAGTTGTTTAAGAATGCATTGTCAAAATTGTAGGATATGTAGATCCTCATAATGCTTCAAAGTACGAACAACTGCTTCTTTCAAAGAGAACCATAACTGACTGGCAGCATGAATTAGCCTTCAACTTAACAGAATTTCATTCAATACTTCAAAAAGAAAATATATATTATTCAATTTCCTTGGATGAATCAACTGATACTACTGACTTGGTGCAGGTTTTATACTTTATTCTGGTCATAACAGAAGATTTTCTTTGCTATGAAGAGTTACTCACTCTGGGCACTCTTGAGAATAGAACATGAGGATTAGATATCTTCAACAACTTTCAAGATAAATGTCATGAAGTTGGACTGAATTTGGTAAATGTGGTCCATGTATGTACAGATGGTGCACCTTCCATGACAGGAAAACATGAAGGATTTACTGTACAATTAAAAAAAGTATGAACAGATCCAGATGTTCTCATTTCTATTTATTGCATTTTGCATCAGCAAAATCTCTGTGTCAAAGCCACTACTTTAAGTGACACTTTGCAACAAGTTATAAGTATTGTTAACTATATTTGTGCAAATGCAACACAGCATCCTCAGTTTCATAACATGCTAAAGTTGAACAATGAGGTATTCAGTGTGGATTTGCCCTATCATTCTAAAATATGTTGGGTATCACAGGGACAGGTGTTAGCCAAAATTTTATCTCTGTAGAATAGTTAAATTTTATGAAGAACAGAATTGGCAATGTGAATTATTAAAAGAAGATTTCTATAGGAATGCAACATTTCTGTGTGATATGTCATATCAAAACAACTTGACTATTTCTTTGCATGGTAAAACTAAGTCTATATATTAACATGATATGTGACAAAAAAAAAAAACAAAACAAGCATTTCGATAAAAGCTATCTTTATGCAAAACACTTCTTCAAAAGGAAATTTCAGATGAACATTTTCCCCAGTTAGCAAAGGTCATTGATAAGCAGGATGATACATGCGAATCATTTGAAGAATACACAGCAGTTATCGATCTATTAATTGAAGAATGCAACGAAAGTTTCACTGACTTTGAGAATCATGACATCACACTCAAATTAGCATTTCAGCCTCACCTAGCTGAAATCACCAAGGTACCTAAAGAACTACAGATGGAATTGATTGATCTGTCAGTACATGACATTTTAAAGTCATTGT